>JAQPPZ010006516.1:0-11392 GCA_028583015.1 Wollemia nobilis | reverse complement strand
ACATGAATGCTTTTTTTAGGGAAGAGAAGACTTCTCCTTGATAAAGGGCTCCATAACTGCTTCTGTAACTGCTTCTGCATGCCCAAAAGAACTCACTCGCACTCCCATGCAATGAAGGGAGAGTTAAGTAGCTAATTTGAGTTGTCATGAAAAAGCCCACTCTCACTCCCATGCAATGAAGGGAAAGTCAAGTGGTATATCTGAGTTGTCCTAAAAAGATCACTCTCATTCCCATGCAGTGAATGAAGAGTCAAGTGGCAGATATGAGTTGTCAAAAGAACTCACTCGCACTCCTATGCCATGAAGGGAGAGCTAAGTGGTAGTTCTGAGTTGTCATGTGTCGAGGTTTGACTTTTTGCAGGTCAAACCCGGCATTCGTCCCACCCTGGAGCGAGCGTTGGTAATCATCCCTGGGTGGAATGAGTACCTGTCTGCACTCGTCCCTGGGTGGAGCGAATAAGTAGTAGAGTGCCTACAAGGTGCCAAATTGATCTGTGACCTTTAAAACTGCTTTTGGAAGTGGTTAGGACCACTGTTTAACCTCTGGGGGCTACCCTTGGGGCTGTTTGTGTCAATGCGATCAGTGCTTGTTGTCACATAATCGGATTGGTGTTGTTTTGGTGTCTACAGATGCCCCTTTTTGGAAAGCACTGCGGGTGACGTAGTGCTGAGCAAAAATAGATAACCAAAGCACTAATGATTAGAGTTTCTCAGTAACCTAACCAACTCTTGATGCCCCAAGTATGGAAAAGGGCACGCATTCTTGAATCCTTGCTTCTGATGATCTAAGGAACTTAAATCAAGTATTAACCTGGTTCGGTGAGGTATTACTTGAACTTGGACATTGATCAGTCATGAATAGGAAAAGGGCGCAACCTTTTGTCCATGGGGGAACCTTGTGTTCATGCTTCGGGAATGCCAAGTGTTTGATCAATTTGTGATTATTGCTTGTTTGCTGCCCCAAGCAGGAGCGTGATTGTCTTTGTCAATGATTCTTTGAATGCATGCCATTGCCTTGATTGGGTGTGTGTTTGTTGATTGGTGACTAAGTGTGACTACCCCCTCAAGCGACGAATCGATGAGGGAATGACTGCCATGAGAAAAGCGATGAGTCGCTTGACTTAAGATGACTTAGGTGAGGGTGTCTTTAGATGTTTTTCGTTTAAAGCTTAAGCATTTTTTGGACATTTTGACCTATTTTTGGTGGGTAAAATCCCTTTTGGTGATGCCATAATGGGGTGAAATCGTCGAAAACCCGTCTTCTTGTGGAGCGGTCCGGCTATGGTAGCCTTCTTGGGGAAGTAGGAGAGTGACAATTTGAGCCCCGACATCGATTTTATATGCCAAGAGGTTAAGTGCAAGAGCACTTGTGTCCAGCAATTTTTATTGCTGTGTGTTTGTGTTGCATTTTTTTTGTTGTTTTGTTGTTTTTGTTGTTTTTGTTGTTTTGTTTTTTGTTGTTTTGTTGTTTTTGAGTGGGTTTTGACCCTTTTGTGACATCATTTGGGGGTGAAATTGTCAAAAATCCATCTTCCCGTGGAGCGGTCCAGCTATGGTAGCCTTCTTAGGGAGTAGGATAGTGACAATTTGCACCCCGACATCGGTTTTGCTATGCCAAGAGGTTAAGTGCAAGAGCACTTGTGTCCGGCAATTTTTATTGCTTTTTTTGTTTGTGTTGCATTTTTTGTTGTTTTTGTTGTTTTGATTTTTTTTTTTTGTGACACCATTTGGGGATTAAATTGTCAAAAATTCGTTCTCCCGTGGAGCGGTTCGGCTATGGTAGCCTTCTTCGGGAGTAGGGTAGTGACAATGTAAACCCTGACATCAGTTTTCTATGCCATTGAATGCTAGGTGCAAAGGTGCCTTTGTTCGGCACTTTTATTGCTATTGTTTGTGGATATTTGTTGTTTTTGTTGTTTTTATTTTCTTGCTTTGTGTATATGTCATAATTTCATGTTATGCACAATGATTGATGTTGATGGATGCATGCTACTTTATATTGATGTATGCATATGGTATGATAAATGCAAATGTTGTTGATTTATATGATAGGTAATGGAATGGATGAAATGATTTGTTGATAACCTTGCATTGGCACCATAGACTATACAGGACTTATGGCTTTGTGTACTGGGTGATTGCTGTGGTAAATGCTTTTGTGTATATATGTTGCTCTTTTTTTTTTTTTTTTTTCTTCTTTTTTTTGATGGTGATATAGGGATGGATTATATGCAACGGTTGGCGTAGAATGTAGCTAAGTGTTTCTAAGACTCAGATGGTTTAACTAACTAGCCAAGACTGTACTATTGTCTTACAAGATGTTTGAACAAGGTATGAATGGTGCTTGTTTGTGACCAAGTTATTTTGCATCCCTGTGTGTGCAATTGAGTTTGTTTATGTGGTATTTGTCAGGATACCTCCAGTGCCATATGGGCTTTCAACCGAACCTATACTGAGGATCACTTGATTAGCTCCACTAACTCCTTTGTTGTATTTAGTCAGATTAATCTGCGGTGCTATCTAGGATACCATAAGCTAGCTCATCCACATGCAAACATTGATCTGTACACGAGTTAATGTGATAGATATATCGTCATGTGGGAGGTTTACCGCCAGTGACCGATAGGCTATCCACCAAACCGGTACTGAGGTTTGCCTCATGACCTATCAAAATGCTGAGAGTTCCAGGGATTCAAGTTCGACTCCCTTCTTTTCTTCAATTGTATGGGGATACTTGCTCTTTTATAGTGATAAAATCACTGTTTATTTTTGGACTTCTTTTTTTGAGCGAGGGATTTGAATTTGGGAGTGATGAGAATCACTATTGCTTGTGCCTTTTGTGTATGCACTTTATGGGATTTGATGTCGATGTTTTGGAGTATTGACTTTTTGCAAATTTTTGTGAGGTTTTGCAATGTTTTGAGAACTTGGTATTCTTGGGGAATTGGGTAGGGAAGATTCTTGTCCTTTTGCCAACTCTCAGCATTCTTGGGGTCATTCGCACAGGGGGATGAGCGAGATAACTTTTTCACTGTTTGGTATCCTGAATTGCTTTACAGGTTTCATCTTTCATTGACACAACTTGGGAATTTGTTTTTATGTGTTTTTGAACTTGTGATGGGATGCTACGTAACAAGGTGTATTTCAAGTAAAACTCTACCGTTGTAACATCCGTTTGACTTTGTACAATTCTTGGCTAGAGATCTAATGACAGCTAAATGATGAAAACTCTAGATACATTAGATGACAACTGATTTATGATATGGCGAAATGGTGATTGTCGTTTATTTTTGTTGTATTGTTTTCAAAATGGAAAATGTGAAAGGTGGTGGATTTGCCAAGTAATGACAGTCTATGGTGCCTTTGCCTTGTGTGATCAACAATATGCAATGGATGGATGCAATGTTTATGTAGCTATATGCATTTTGAATTTTGAAGTATGCATGAATTTGAGATGCAGATTTTGTTTGTTTTTGATGATTTTGTTTGTTTTTGGATTTTCTTGACCAAGCGATTGCGATAATCCTTGGAGCTTTTGGGGTGACCAAGGGATTACAATAACCCTTGGAGCTTTTGGGGTTGACCAAGAGATTGTGATAATCCTTGGAGCTTTTAGGGTTGACCAAGAGATTGCGATAATCCTTGGAGCTTTTGGTTTGACCAAAGGATTGCGATAATCCTTGGAGCTATTTGGGATGACCAAGCGATTGCAATAATCCTTGGAGCTTTTGGGTTTGACCAAAGGATTGCGATAATCCTTGGAGCTTTTTGGGTTTGACCAAAGGATTGCAATAATCCTTGGAGCTTTTTGGGATGACCAAGTGATTGCGATAATCCTTGGAGCTTTTTGGGATGACCAAGCCATTGCGATAATCCTTGGAGATTTTGGGGTGACCAAGGGATTGTGATAACCCTTGCAGCTTTTTGGGATGACCAAGTGATTGCGATAATCCTTGGGGCTTTTGGGGTGACCAAGGGATTACGATAACCCTTGGATATTTTTGGTATGACCAAGCGATTACGATAATCCTTGGAGATTTTTGGGTTGACCAAGCGATTGCGGTAATCCTTGGAGCTTTTTGGGTTGACCAAGCGATTGCGGTAATCCTTGGAGCTTTTTGTGTTGAACTATGGCTCTTCAGGGGATAGAGGTACCCCCAGCTTGATGATATTTATGCTTCGGATCTAGATCTGGAGGTATGGGCACCAATGGATTGACCCTATGCATGGATAAAAGGATGGGGTCTGCCCTTGGAACTGATAACTCTATGGGGTCGCTGGGCGGAATTAGCTCTCCGTATGCCCAAAGTAGTGGATGCAGCACTTGGTTCCACTGTGTTGGGTTAATGCATCGCTCATGCCCGAGCCTTATGCCTAGTTGTCCAAATGTTTCTTTGATGTTTATGGTGTGATGATGCTGTCGTGCATGATTGAGATATTCCATCTTGGTTTCATCCTCATAAGCACTGTCGGAGATCTAGAAACCTTCATTGTCTTTGATGACTGCTTGCAACATATGCGGTTCCTCTTGTTCAAGCAGGTTGATGTGGTCCCCATGGGGTTGTTTTGCTCTTTACGGGGGGACCTGATTTCCTTGCAAGGGCGTTGGCTCGGCTGACGCCTCTAGAGGGATTAGTTGCAAGAGACTTTCTTGAAAATTATCCATGGGGACCCCCTGTGGATGATTGCTAACTGACTCTAAAGGGTCCCATGGTGCTATTTCACATGCTAACTCGTCTTCGACCAGTGAGTCAAGCTCATCAGAATCTAGCGATTCTGAGATATGGAAGGCCCCATCATCAGGTAGCTCTATGATCAGAGGCTGATCCTCTTTGAGAGGAGCCTCACGTATGTTGGGATTTTGGGGCCCTAAAATCTTGGTCTCTATAGACTCTGAGCACTCTAGTAGCACAGTGCATGTATCGGGGGATTTGAGCTCCTCCTCTGTGGTTTGTTCCCGTTGCAGGTTGGAGGGAACTTGGGGCCTTGGGAGGGGTGGCTGGATAGCACCCCCCATGCCTTGGTATGGCATTTCATCTCACTCTTCTTCTCACTCAGGTTCCTTAGAGGCTTCTTAAGGAACTTCTAAGGGTGGCTTATGAGCCTGGGTGGGTGCCCAGGGAATCGAGGGAGTAGCCTCACGCTCCTATCTAGAAGGTGTTGGGGGTAGCGCTTGATAAGGTCGTGATGACCTATCTCACCCCCAGGGGTTGTGCCCCTCAGAATGTTTTGTCTTATGCATGTGAGGGGTTGGAGTCCTCGCCTGTATAGTGTGTTGGAACAACTCATCATTCGGGCACTGAATGCGCTCTTTATTTAGGATATACCGTTGCTCGAACTATTGTCATTCTAGCTTAAGTAACGTGAGGTGCATCCGACGTGCGATATGCTTGGTAGATTCTAAGGTAGTTGGTTTCACCGTCTCATGTCTAGAAGGCCTATATGCCTCTCCTAGATATCTATCTCGGTCATGGTGATCCGAGATATCTATAGGCCGCCTCCCTCTATTGGGGATAGTGGCATTCCCTCGAGGCTTTGGCCTCAATAGGTGATCCTGATAGCTAGCAGGTTTGGGGGCGCATTGCTCCCATGCTATGTATTGCTCTTGAGGAATGTAGTGGTCTTCCTCATACCCTCTTTTGTAAGTGAAAGAGGGACGGGCGGCATTGGCTGACCCTGCCTAAAGAACCTTGTGCTTTGGAGGAACCTTGTGCTCTAGATTTGTCCTTATAGTCCTGACAACTAGAGGGGGTGAAGGAGGGATAGTGTAATCATGTGGTTCCTCTTGTCAAACCCTATGTTGAATTAGCACTTCATCGTGTGGTGACCACTCATAGTGAGCATCTAAGGGAGCTCTCCTATAGATGTACCCCTCATGGAAGGGTGTGTGCTGGGTGCTATGTTGAACAGGAGTGCCCCTAGAAGGGGTGTCCCTATAGTTCCTTTTCGTTAAGGTGTGGAGGGGACTACCTTGTGTGTCAGGTCACCAAGGTGGTATGACCAAATCCTTGGAACTGTAAAGGAGGTGACTCGTGCCTCTTTGGACATTCTCCACAGCATCTGCCCATGAGTAGGCTTGGCTGCGGGTGAACACCATGGTGATAACTCTCTACAAACTACATAGATTTTTATCTTTTGTTTATGATTTTCTAATTTTTATGTACACAAAATAGAAAATATCACACACATGCAAGCGATGATTATCTCTTTTAAGGATTAAAAGTGTGCCCTAAATCTGGTTTAGTGTGTTTTGTTGTTTGTTTTTTTTTTTTTGAAAGATTTTTATGAAAACTGTTTAAATGCAATTATGAAGGCTCTTATGACTCCCAAAATGGTCGCCCCTTCAATATACCATTGTCGAACCGATATACCAACCTCTCTATATACCCGCCCTTACGTGAGGGAGACTATAGGTATGTGAGAGAAGATGATACGTGGAACATAGGCGGTACAGAAGGGGAATCACTCTGTTTATGACACCTACCATAGAAGACTTATCCTCATGTACTAGGAATCACCCTAGCTACACTTGGTCAGCTTTCGTCAGGATTTACGTCTAGCAACAGTGCGATCGGGGTAATGTATGCAAATATCCAAGCCAACGTGGTGATGAAATCCACTGTTGGTCTTGCTCAAGGGCTGGGGTTTTATGACCAGCTCCTTGGTTTAAGTAACCACGTGATGTGTGGGGCTCATTTTAATTTGCAAAAATTGAAACAGGCAAACAAAAAGGAAACTTTCCCTAAGCCATACAAAAACTGAAAATCAGAAAATAGAAAACAAAAATTTGATAGAGGCTTGTTAAAAACCCCTACCTCTTCTCTACCCAAAAGGATGTTTTTGATTTGCTGCTTTGAAAAATGCACAGAACGCTATTCGTCTTTGGGTGAGACAAATATCAGAACCGTATTTGTTCCAGGGTAGGATGAATGCCTATTCGCCCCTGGGTGAGACAAATCCCAATTCTGTAATCATCACTAACTGAAACGAATAATAGTCTAATGACTGAAAAATAGGTACTCTATAATCAAAACAAGCAATTTCAAATCAGAAATCTAACCTAAAAAAAAATAGAGGACAGAGGTCCCACCATGATCACCATTGAAAGCATGAGATTCCGGAAGATTGAAAAGAAAACTAATGCAATGTATTCAAAACCCAAAGTTAACGCTTAAAGTCCTATAAAGTGAAATGCATGAAATGAAAGAAAGGAGACAAATTTAAATGAGATCAAAGGAAGTACAGAAAGCACAACCCTTTTTATTTATACTCTTCCAATTCGGTTACAAAGACGTCTCCTCCCTTTTAGGGGGTAGGAGCATTAACATAGTTTCAATTACAATCATGGATTTAGTGTTTCTCCTTCCGCATGCCCACATGTGAAATGGGTGGACCAAAGTGTTGCCGCTGCTAGTATGGATGAATCTTTAATCCTTGCTGCTCCTCCTACGTTCAAAGAAACAACAAATCATCAGTAGCACCTATGTATGATAATGAAACTCGCAAATCTAAAATAGTATTGTTAATGAATATAAAAGATAAATATAATGATGATCAAAATGAATCTAAATAGCCTAAAAATTTGACAGAAGCATAATCATGTAGCTAACAAAATACTGTAAAAGAAACAGTCACCAAATTTGATACAGATCCATATTCGTCCCGGGGTAGGACGAGTAAACCTGCAACAGTCTGGTATTCGTCCCGGGGTAGGACGAATAAACCTACAATAAGGCAGGGGGTGCCCGAAGGCAAACCACCCATGGGTTGAAAATTTGTTTCGACACCAATCCACTTAGGATGAGTTCGAAACCTATTGTGATGTGTTGTCGGAAAATTGGTAGGATATTGTCGTCAGAAGATCGAGTTTTAGGTCTTGATTCGTGCCTTCAAAAGTCACCCAATAACCTCCTTTTCGATTAAGAGATTATGGATGTAAAGCACAAATCGTAAGTAAACTGACAGCACTTCATCGCTCAAAATGCTCCTTTCTCTATATGTTTTTGGGTGAGTAAACTCACCATTTTATAGACCCAAGGGGTCTCTTTGAATTAGCATGCAGAAGTGCTACTTAACATGAATGCTTTTTTCAGGGAAGAGAAGACTTCTCCCTGATAAAGGGCTCCATAACTACTTCTATAACTGCTTCTGCATGCCCAAAAGAACTCACTCACACTCCCATGCAATGAAGGGAGAGTTAAGTAGCTAATTTGAGTTGTCATGAAAAAGCCCACTCTCACTCCCATGCAATGAAGGGAAAGTCAAGTGGCATATCTGAGTTGTCCTAAAGAGCTCACTCTCATTCCCATGCAGTGAATGAAGAGTCAAGTGGCAGATATGAGTTGTCAAAAGAGCTCACTCGCACTCCTATGCCATGAAGGGAGAGCTAAGTGGCAGTTCTGAGTTGTCATGTGTCGAGGTTTGACTTTTTGTAGGTCAAACCTGGCATTCGTCCCACCCTGGAGCGAGCACTGGTAATCGTCCCTAGGTGGAACGAGTACCAGTTTGCACTCGTCCCTGGGTGGACCGAATAAGTAGCAGAGTGCCTAAAAGGTGCCAAATTGATCTGTGACCTTTAAAACTGCTTTTGGAAGTGGTTAGGACCACTTTTTAACCTCTGGGGACTGCCCTTGGGGCTGTTTGTGTCAATGAAATCAGCGCTTGTTGTCACGTAATCGGATTGGTGTTGTTTTGGTGTCTACATATAGTAATAAATTTTATCCCTCTAATCTATGGAATTTTTTAAAATTATAAGGTTAAACCTTTTTTACTATGTAGAGGAAGACAAGATAAACAATGATTTTTTTTTTTAATGCAGTCCAGATGAGGGGTTGTAATGAAAGAAAACCTCTTCTAGTAGCATTAATGTTTCTCACAACCAAAAAATTAACAAAAAATTATTTGCACTATTTTTTTAATATTGACATAATTGTTCAACATCTAAAATTAAACCTAGTAGCAAAAATTGTAGCAACAAAAAGTATAGTCCCAAAAGAAACTTCCCTTGTCGGTAGATTAGAATTTGTAACAAAAATCAAAACTACATTAAATTGCTTCCCTTACCCATAAACGTGAAATTACAACAAAACTCAAACATTATTAGATCGCTTCCTATACTGGTAATCTATAAATTGTAGCAAAACTCAAAACTTCATTAAACATAGAAATTATGGAAAAAATAAAAACCTTCATTAAATATATTTTCTTGCAAGTAATTTTGAAATTTCAACAAAACTGAAAAACTTCATTAGATAGCTACTCTTTCCAATAAACTAAAAATTATAGCAAAATTCAAAGTTTTTGATAGATATATACTATTGTATGTCAATCAATAAATAGTGTTCACCTATCAATTGCTAGTCTTTTATAGTGAAAGCACGAGATTTCGAAAGATTGAAAAGAAAACTAATGCAATGTATTCAAAACCCAAAGTTAACGCTTAAAGTCCTATAAAGTGAAATGAATGAAACGAAAGAAAAGAGACAAATTTAAATGAGATCAAAGGAAGTACATAAAGCACAGCCCTTTTTATTTATACTCTTCCAATTCGGTTACAAAGACGTCTCCTCCCTTTTAGGGGGTAGGAGCGTTAACATAGTTTCTATTACAATCATGAATTTAGTGTTTCTCCTTCCGCATGCCCACATGTGAAATGGGCGGACCAAAGTGTTGCTGCCATTGGTATGGATGAATCTTTAATCCTTGTTGCTCCTCTTACGTTCAAAGAAACAACAAATCGTCGGTAGCACCTATGTATGATAATGAAACTCACAAATCTGAAAGAGTACTGTTAATGAATATAAAAGATAAATATAACGATGATCAAAATGAATCTAAATAGCCTAAAAATTTGACAGAAGCATAATCATGTAGCTAACAAAATACTTCAAAAGAAACAGTCACCAAATTCAATACAGATCCGTATTCGTCCCGGGGTAGGACGATTAAACCTGCAACAGTTTGGTATTTGTCCCGGGGTAGGAAGAATAAACCTGCAATAAGGCAGGGGGTGCCCGAAGGCAAACCACCCGCGGGTTGAAACTTTGTTTCGACACCAATCCACTTAGGATGAGTCCAAAACCTATTGTGATGTGTTGTCAAAAAATTGGTAGGATATTGTCGTTAGAAGATCGAGTTTTAGGTCTTGATTCGTGCCTTCAAAAGTCACCCAATAACCTCCTTTTCGATTAAGAGATTATGGATGTAAAGCACAAATTGTAAGTAAACTGACAGCACTTCATCGCTCAAAATGCTCCTTTCTCTGTATGTTTTTGGGTGAGGAAACTCACCATTTTATAGACCCAAGGGGTCTCTTTGAATTAGCATGCAGAAGTGCTACTTAACATGAATGCTTTTTTCCTACCTGAGCCCCCCCCACACTCTTTTCCTGTTCATGAATGGAGGAAGATTTGGCATCCCAAGGGCTGGCCGAAAGTGAACTTCTTTGCTTGGCAATTGATGCATAATGGTATCTTGACCTTTGACAACCTTAGAATTAGAGGCATCATTGGTCCTTCCCAGTGTGTTTTATGTTATAGGAATGAGGAAACTGTGAACCATCTTCTGTTTGATTGCTCTTTCACACAGTAGATTTGGCAACGTTGGTTCTCCCACTTTAAACTTCAGGTGCTTGGAGATCTGTCCCGGTCCAATTTACGGGAAAGCTGGAAGAGAGGTAGATTTATTTCTAAAGCTCTTCGTACTGGCTGGGAGATCGGTTTCCTTTTTATTTGGTGGCAGGTTTGGTTGGAAAGAAATGCTCGTATTTTTCGTGAATCCTTCTCTTCGGTGGAGGGGATTTGGCAGATCATCTGGAGCAAAGTTGTGGAAACCGTTGCCATCTATGCTGAGAAGGAAAACCAGCCTGCTTCTAGGCCTTTGAGTGGGAGAGGTGCTGATCTGGAGAGACAGGTAAGAAGTTGTTGGAAACCTCCCCCAGAAGGCTGGGTCAAAATCAATACTGATGGAGCTGCTAAAGGTAATTCGGGCAATGCTGGCAGTGGTGTTATCTACCGTGATCATGTTGGGACTGTGCTATATTGGGAATTGTGAGGTCTGGGATATGCCACAAAAAATGAAGCTGAGGCCTTTGCTATTAAATCTGCTTCCATCTGGGCCGTCAAGCATGGCCATAGAAAGATAATCATTGAGTCTGATTCCCAAATCTTGGTTGGTGCTCTTGATTGCATGCGGAACTTTGCCTTAAAAGCTTGGAGGCTCCGGATTTTGGTCGCCCAAATTTTAGAGCTTTGGAAAGAAATTGAGGATGTGATTCCTGTTTATGCTAGTAGATCTCTTAATAAAGCGGCCGATTTCCTTGCTAAGTTGGGTGCTGAGAGAGAGGTTGGGATTCATCTGCATAGCAATTTGTCTGTGGAGAATGTCGAGATCA
>JAQPPZ010006515.1:0-11450 GCA_028583015.1 Wollemia nobilis | reverse complement strand
AAAGGGTATTAATGATCATTTTCTCTTTAAATGTTAGAGGGTATTGGGCCCATAATAAAAAAAATATCCCTAAAGTGTTTGTTTAAACTTCATAAGCCAGATATAATTTTAATCTAGGAGACTATGTTGGATGCAAAAAAACCAATAGTCATACTCATCTCCCTCCTACCAAACTATAACTTTGTAGGGTTGGACTCAAAAGGAATATCAAGGGGAAATGTAACAAGATGGAGTTCCTCCTTCTAGCTAGTTGATAAGGTTTATATTGAAGCAGGTGTGGTTAAAAACTTACATTCTATGGAGCTAGGTAAGATGATTTTTCTAGTCAATTTGTATGGTACTTATGGTATTAGAAGGGAGTTTTGGGAAAAAAACAATTATACAAGACTTTTTGAAAAAAGGAAATGTAGTGGTGGGAGGGGAATTAAAATTTGTAACTAAAAGAGCAAAAATATGTGTAGAGGAGGCCAAAATGGATCCCCTTGCTGAATTTATCCTACAAAAAATCCATAATGCAAGGTTGTGTGATGTAGATCCTATTAAATTAGTGTCCACTTGGAGAAATCAAAGAATTGAAAGACAAGGTATTTCTAAAAGGTTGGACAGAGTTTTAGTATCTGAAAACCTCATAGCTAAAGAAAAAATTCTAAGGTTTTGGATAGATCAAAGTGGAGGATATGATTATTCACCAATTTTCTTCAAGCCTTCTAGAGGGATGATATAGGGATACCTCCTATCACCCTTATTATTCTTACTTGTGGGTGAAGGGTTGAGTAGAATTATTAAGGAATAAAAAAGACTTGGCATGATCAAAGGAATTAAATTGGAAAACTCTTTGGTTAGGATTCACTACGTGTAGATGATATACTCCTATTTGAAAATTTCAAGAAGGAGAGGGAAGGATATATGAATAACCCTTTTTACCAAGGACTTTGACCATAAAGCATATATAAATGTACAATTTTACTAATCCTCACTTCACAATGTTAATAGTTCAAGAATAGCATATGTCATGAACCTACCCACTACCTTATTATATTTTCTAAAATTATATTTTAATATTATCTTCTATATGATGTATGCTTAATAAATTAGTAAATGATTATTTAATAAAGGCTGGTTATGAAAGGTTATGAACTTTTATAATATAACTCTTAGATAAGATATATATATATATATATGTCCTCCATGGAGAGGGAATCCATATCATTCTTATTCATATATCTACTATATATAAAATCTTTTATAGATTTTATATGATAGACCTATTGGTCCATTACAAGTGGTATCAAAGCAATCATAAAATTCAGAGCATGAGCGAGGTAGGCCAAGCTGGGGGGTTTATAGATTAGGAATTTCTCCCAAATCCTTGAGGGAAATTTTATTGCACTTGCTGAAATATGAAGAAACATCATTTGCATATATTTCTCATAGGAATTCTCTAGCAACCTAGAAGTTATAAGGATTATGTGAAGATGAGACAACTTGGGTAAGAATAGGCAGTCATGAAGGCAACGTGACTCATTCTTATTTGTTTTTATTGAGATATATGTTGCTTTCATTAAAATAATTGTAATAGGATAATTTCAAAAAATCACAAGTATCATAGGATTCAAGAGAATTTAACTCAACAATGAGTGAAGGATTTGATGGGATGACTTAATGGATGGGGTCTTGATCTTCTCTTTGTTGGGATATGGTGATTGAGAGGAGGGCGTACGTAGTGGTGGCAATACTGGAAGTGGGTCCCAAGGGTGGGAGATGGTGGTAAGTTATACCTTTGGCAGTGATAGCAATAGTGGAAGTTGGTCCCACAAGTGGGATAGGGGGTAAGTTCTACTTTCGGTAGCAACAAAAAGAGTAGTGTTAGAGGGGTGAAGGTGCAACTCTCTTCCAAGTAAGCATTTTCCTTGGCTTTTGAGGTACTTTATCTTCTTCCACAATAATATGTACATGAGAATGTAGTGATTATAAAAGGTGTATCAACACCATGACCACTGGTGAGCCCTCTCACCTAATGTTAAGGGGGTGGAGCAAATACCACACCATTGCCTATTTAAAGTGATGGTCTTGAGATGCTTATCCAACAAAAACATGAGATCATCCAACAACTTGTTTCTTTTAAAAGGCTCCATTGTTATGTCTCTACCCTATACTATGATCTAAGTCATCACCTTGGCTCCATTGACAACATCCTCCAAAAGTTGGGATACTTCTTCTAAATCGATAATCTTCAACTCATCTTTAGTTGGAGGTCTTATGTGATCGATATTCATTTCTTATTCTCCTTTGGTAAGATTTCTACATCTCTAGTAAATGGTAATGAAATTTCTTGGAGGAGGGTTGCACCTTCACCCCTCTAACATTGTACTCGACATCGCTGCCATAAGTAGAACTTACCCCCCATCTCTCTATGGATATATATAGATAGATAGATATTTATCCAAGGGTTATAATATGAAGGGGTATAACCCTTCATATATACCTTTTAACAACCATTTACTAGGTTATTAATATAATATAACATTAAAATATAATTTTAGAGAATCTAATAAGCTAGTGGGTAGGTTCACGATAGCATACTTGGTGGAATGAATTCAACTTGTTTCATGTTAAAAGCACCCAATCATACATTCATAATGCATACATTAATTCAAAAATAGAAATAGGATGGATTTGAACCATGAAGAAACATCCATTGAGATGCATATTGCATACAACCAAAACTAGAGAATACGATGGATCACCTCATGTTACCACAACATGGCCGATTTCAAATATACTTTGTTTCACATTTAACTTAATTAGATATTCAAAATTACTTATTCTCATGTTCAAATTTACTAGGTTTTTCCTTTCACTCAACAAATCACACATTCTATTATAGATCTATATTTTTTGCCACCCAAGTCTAGAGGGTGCGAACCAACATTTGATAGATCAGGCATATGGTAAATTATTTACTAAAAATAATCCAAAGTTAAAAATTGTTAAGTCCAAGTTATGATGGCTTGTTGAATCACATTCACAATTCATTATTCAAATACTTCTCATTACTAATTGGAAAACAATCTCCAAAGCTAAGTTCAAATATTGATAATTCAATGCACATAAAGATGATGTTTTATTGCATATGATGTTGGTGAACATATTTTTTATGTCTATTTTCAAGCATCTACTAACCACTTTGGAGCCAACTCATATAATTAGTGATTTTTTGCATCCTTTGTAATTTTATGGGACACACTACTAATAATTCAATGATGTTATCATCTATTTTAGTCCATTGAAGCAAAGTGTTCTTTTCAAAGATTTGTTGCACCAATCAACAGTTTGCTAAAACTCCTAATTTCCTACTATAGCAACAACCCTATCTTGATCAACAATCTATTTTGTCTTATAAATATAAAATATATAATTAAGGATAAAGGTAAATAAATAAAGCAAGTGGAGTGGATCAAGTACAAGCACAAAATAAACAAAGGAAATAAACCATCTCATGTAGTGTGGAGTTAAGACTTGAAAGAGAAACATGAAGATCAATTTTTACAAGGTTCTATGTACATTTTTTCCACCCTAAAAAACTTAAATTTACATCTATAAAATAAATAACTCTACTTGATCACCAACCTATGGAACACCAGTATGAGATATCTTGCCAATAGTGTTTTTGATATTCCACTACTCCTACAATCCTAAACATTGTTAAAAACTCTCATCCAATATGAGCTAGGTTTCCTAGACTCTACATAATCAAATGAGGACTCCATATCCACTTCCTACATGCTAGTATCCTTGGGAAATGTTGTTTCCTCAATACTAGTCACATCCATGGTTAATGCATCAACCTTAATGATGAACCAAAATACACAAGTTAGGTATAATGGCTAAATAAATGTCAATCCTTTGCAAGTAGTTTCTAGAATGTATCGAATGAAGGACAATATCAAATGGCCTCATCACATACCATGACTACTCCTCCTATAACACACATCCAATATCCTAGTAGGACCACTTTGACCCTTTTTCATATCATCCCACCAAGGATATCAAGTTTTCTCTAACCTTTCCTATTAGCAAATCCTATAGAATCTATCAAATAAAAATTTGTATATAGATAGAAAAAAATTGCTTAACCCCCCATCTAATGTTGGCATGGATCAAAAATTGTTGAACATAAACCCATGAGTAGGATTCCAAAACCTACCATGGTTCTCTAGAGGTATATGTACTCAAAACCTTCCACCTCCACTTAGCTAGTAGCAAATGCACCAACAAATTCTTGAGGCATTAACTATAAAATACCTACAAATCAACTCTCTTTTTATAATTAAAATCTATTCAATCAAGGTTCACCAAACCCTCCTCAAACAATAGGGTAGAATTAAAATAGATATATTTAGCAATAATAGATGATCCCTTTATGCACAACAAACCAAGAGTATGTTTCCCTAAGTAAACAACAAATATATAACTATCCAATGCAAAATTTCTAGGCTTAGGTCCCTTCCAAGAAACAATAGCAATTACTAGACTAGACCTATCAAGGACCATTAAAATTGATGGTTTGTTCTCCTATTTTCACCTTCATCATGAAGGCCCTACCCAATTTTTATGGTGATGGGAACAAGAATACCTTGGGTCACCTAAATAAATTGTCCACTTTGAAGTTAATACATATGATCCAAGAAGAAGATATTATGATCTAGTTACTCTTTACTCACTAAGGGACAACCAATATCTAGTATTAGAGCTTACCCAATAATTTTGTAATGAGTTGGGCCTTGATATTTGAACCACTCATGAAGAGGTTTTTAGCATTGGAAATGTATATTTAGTCATTTTTCAACTTGATGTGATGTAAATACATCCCCAAGAGAATATCCATGATTATAATACAAGGTTCATGCAAACCCTATACCTTATACCTTCAAATATTAGTTCATCAAATTAACATGATTTACCATACTACATCAAAGGTTTGTAATCCAATTTGGACCTCATAATTTACAATGGAAACCCTCATACATTATCATGAGCCTTTGAGGAATAATAATAGATGCTATGCATAGATAATAGAGTTGGAGTTTTGGTATTGTAAAGGATGCTATAGGAAAATGTCAAGAAGTATTTTGAATTATGGAATATTTGTATTCACACAAAAAATTGAAGAAGATCTAGAAAATAAAATTAAGAATTCATACATTTTATGAAAAATGATGTAGGTATCTAGCTATAGCAAATCAATTGAGATCAGAATTTTATTTATTTGTAAACTCACAAGCTCTAAAGGAGAGAGTTGTGATTTTTCAAGTGTGGGGGACTCGAGTACAACCCCTTGTTCTCCAATAATGAAAAATATATTATAAAAGGCTGTGTAATGTGTGATTTAAACATTATAAATAGGAAAATATACTCCCAAAGGAGCAACTAAATCTAATTTGTTGGAATTGTAGAGGTTACTCTTAGAGGATAGGACTTAGATTAAGGTCCATCGTTGATGGAAGAGACATAATTTATCGCATGGAAACAAATTATCATAATGAATGCAAGACCCCAATAATTAAAGGTTATATGAAGATTATAGTCTAGAACCAAACAACAAGAAATAAAAAGGGATATGGAGGAATAATAGTTTTTATAAAGGAAACTTGGGGGGAATAATATTCAATTGGAGAAAGATGACCCAAATAAACAATATATTTGGATTAAAATAAGGAAAAAAGAAAGAAATATTAGAAACATAGCTTGTTTTTTGTTCCACATATATCTAAAGCCTATAATAAAACATAGGATGGACTATTAGAATCCATACATATGTTAAAAAATAAATACATGTCATCATACTCTAATCTTGGAGAGAATTCTAATAGGGAATTTGAATGTAATAACAACAAGCAAGCAAATCAACATACTAAGTAACAATGAAGATTTGGGTAGTAATCCACTCTAGCTAGTAGAAAATAAAATCTAACAATGGATAATATATAGGAAAAAGGGGTTATTAATCATTTTTGTGACCATATATGATATACATGGATTGATCATTTGTAATGGTATGAGTAGGTGGAAAAAATATAGAAAGTATACATGCAAAACTTACAATGGGGTAAGCATTTCAACTATGTTATTTCCTTATAAATATTGATAGGGAAGATAATGAAGGTAGATATTGAAGGCTTTCCAATAGAATTAAAATAAAATCATAGTCCAATACTAGAGGTGAAAAAGAAAATGGGAACTTTATAATATAAGGTGATTTATTCTCTACAAGAGAGCGTTGGGGCGGCGGCCCCACCCGAAAGAAAATATTTAGGTACTCTTCTCTTAATATGCTCTCCTCAATTATAACTTAAGAGGATTCCATCTTAATATGAATATGGATATGGACCCTACCCCCACTTTTAGAAGGTAAGAATAAGCACTCACTATATAAATTTTTTAAGGGCGCTCTCTATCTTTATAACGGGTTGAGGGAGAGATCAGGAGGTCGAGGGAGAGAGATATAATTACCTAGAGTGCACCGAGAGGTGATCTAACTACACAAGTTGATCATGTGGTTTATTTTCTCTATCTATAATTGGTTATGGAAATTGTGCACCACATATTTTTAAAATAGAGGGTATTTTTTCTCAGATAATATGGATACTCCTGGGATGAGATGAGAACAAGGATATTTCTTATGGGAGGGCTATGTCGTCAGTTCAATGTTGGGTTTAGCTCATGAAATTTATATCATATTATATTATAAGGTTATCTCTATCGTTGCCCTCTATTCTAAAAAGGGGCTCTTCTTTAAAGCCCCAAAGAACCATTTTATTAAGGCAACAAACTAACTAACTAATAAGATTTCCTTTCTGAGCATGTCTGATTTTAACCTCTCTAAAAAAAGGGCTTCCTATTTGAAGTATAAGATGGATACTCAATATTCTCTACTGGAAAGGGAATAACTAAAGAGTTTTGAAACCTCATTAAAGGGGATTCACCAGATTTGTCATCCATTGAGGCACCAATTTTTTGATGAAATTTTCTAGGAAGGGAGAACTACTAAATGAAGATGCTCTCTCTCAGTTGACGATAATACCTCTATAATGGTTCCATATTGGAAAATGAAAAGCTTCTCTCCCTAGATGGATAGAACCAAAAAGGCAAGCTAGGGATAAATATTTGATTCTCTCATCTGTTGATGCAAGAAAAGAACACAAGTGGTGAGTGATTTGATTACTTGATTTCATGTTTCAAAATTCCCCCCCATTTTGCCCTTTTAAATTGTGGGGGAGAGAGCATGCACACTTCTTTTACCAATCCATCCATTAAGTCGTGATCCTTATTTCTATATGATTTAGGTAATTATGATTATCCCTTATGAGGTTCTTTCATGGTTGCAGTGCATTATAGATAGAAGGGTCAAGTGCGCCAAAAAGGAAAGAACTGGTCGACCTTTTAAGAGCCCTCTCTCTATCAAGATTCCAAATAATCTTCTTGAACAACACAATAACTTGTTTGGGATAATCAAAATATGGGAATGAATCTATCGTATTTGAAAACCTAACCCCACATTTCTATTTTTTTCAATGGAAGGGGTGACTCTAGTTGCTTTGATTGCACCTTTTATTGGATAAGCAAGCCAACCGGCTCGAAAGAAAATAAAGTCAATTTGTCTACTTTTATTTAGGGTAAGGTATTGAATTCAATATATCTGAGGTAATTCCATCCATTCAAGAAACTTTAAAATCTTTGACCTCCATTCTATTTTTGAGGTTTCACCTCATTAAGAAGGGCCATCTCATTTGTTTGATCATGAGAATTTAGTGATTTAATCTTAAGGTAGGGGTGGGCGACCCTGGTATCTAGATCTGGCCACGCTAATGAGGGAGAGAGATCTTATCCCTCTGTAGTTTAGTGATTCTGATAAGGTTTATCCTCTCAATGCTCTCTTAAAACAAACCCGACTGGTGAGGATTTTTCAAGGTCCTATAGGGTGATAAGTAAGCCTTGGGATTCAAAGACTGGATGTAGCAACTTATAATAGAGAGGCACCAAGGGAACACAATGCCTCACTATTGATCGAAGCCAAGTGATTCAACAAAGCTTAAGGAAATGAAAAGCTCTAAAAGGGAAATAAGAATATTTTCTCCTTGAAAACTTGGGCCCCACCCCGTTAAAAATAGAGAGCCCATTCCAACTCTTTTTTAAGATGTTGCTCTTCACTTATCTTTAGCATTTCCATATAAAAACTTGGCATGGAAAGAAAGAAATCACCAGATAAGAAAAGTATGCATAGTCAACTTGTCAATAGAGGGAAAGGTCCTCATATACCAAGAGAATAGTTTAATTTATAAAGAAGCAGTAAAAAAAATACTACAAATGGATGAAAAAAATAAGATAACAAGGAATCAAGAGTTGTGAGTTAATAAATATAATTTTGGAGGCCTTAAAAGTGTGTAGAAGATCTAAAGTTAGAAATAAAAAGGCAGTTTTCTAGAAAATGCATGGTATGATGAATAATGTAAAGAAACAAGATCTCTAAAAGAACTAGGTAATTTTTGCTTTTTAAGCCTTACTACCACAAAATATCATAGGTCCCAATATAAAGAAGCCACAATATTAAAGGTTAAAATATCAATAATGAAGAGTAGAATAATATATGAGCAATTTAATATGTATATCAAGGTCAATATAATACTAAAAATAGCATTCACTTATATAATAAAATATGAATGTAAATATCCTAAAGAAAACTTACAATATTAATTGCTCAAAATTTATATAAAAGCTTTATTCACTTTCCTTCCTCTAAAAATCATATATTCAAATTCTGATTGGATAGAATTTGATTGATTTCTCATGGAGAATTATCTGCATAATATAGCCATAGTAATGTGACTCTTAAATTACTTGACTATTGCTCTCCATATGACAAGTCCCATGACCTTTGGATTATCATCTTGCCACTTGCATACTAAATTCTTCACTTTCTTCTTGCATGCACACTTATACATGAATCTTACACTTCTATATGCACTCATAATCTAAGACACTTGTGCACGTCCTCACATTGCATATTTGCATACTTACATACATTACACTTGTGCATTTATTGCACATTGACACTTACATGAAAGGAGAAATATAAATCACACATATAAAGAAAAGACTCAGCCCTAATCTATTACATATTTACAAATGTACCATGAAGGAACCATGGGGGTACATTATAATGTACCAAATAATGTAACATTCCTTAATAGGTAAGGAAGAGAAAAGTAAAATTTTGTATACATAGATATTGAAATAAAAAAGAGTACATGAGTTGAATATAATAAAAACTAATTTATTTGAAAGGTTGTAGAAGAAACTTCAACATAAAAGCTAAATAGAAAATAACATACAATAATTTAATGGTTGAATATTCAAAACAATTGTTTGAATGAGAGTAAGAATAATAGGCCACTCATGTAATCATCATTACAATAAATTTATTTACCTTAAGATAGGTATTAAAAAATCTAGGAACATGTAAGTCTTGTGATACAAATACACTATAGGTAAAATACTTAATATGGGGAGTAGAGGACTTAAAAGAACACATCAAGAGGATATTTAATAGCAAAATCCAACAAGTATTTCTAAGGGATTAGCCAAAAATTCTAAAAATACCCCTCTTCAAGAGTGGAGACAAACAATCCCTCAAATAATTGGACCATCATGGTTAATCCCTTCTTTGCAAAGCTATTTGAAAGCATGACTAATAATAGAATCAACACGTGGGTTGAATAAAAATAGGGCAAAAGAACTAGTAGGCTTTAGACCAAAATACTCAAGAATGGATCACATCATTGAAAAATTTGGAATGGTAAATGAGAAGCCTATTAAAGAAATCATTTGACACAATGCTTAGAAATAAACTAGAAGTAGAATGGAAGACTTAAACATACCAAAAAAGTATAGAATAATAGCACATAGACTTTATAATAAGGTCCAAGCTAAAAAGTAGAATACTTAAAAGTGACATAGAGGTTAAACAAGGATGCCTATTATCCCCCACCTTATTTGGTTTATACATTTATAAATTAGATGAATGAATAAATTTGAAAGGAGAAACGACGTTCATTTAGAAAATATGTTATAAAGCTTATTTTGTATGAAAATGGTCTTATTTTAATTGCAAGTCTAGTACATGGTTTGGGAGGGATATTGAAGGCCTTAGGGAACTTTTGCAAGGAGGTAGGGATGCATGTAAATACTAGAAAAACCAAGATCATAATTTTCTTCGATAAAAAAGAAGTGGTTAAATTTTTCTTTTGAAGGGAGTCTTTTGTAAGAAGTAACAAAGTACAAATATCTTTAAATAGACTTCAATAATGATCTCATTTAGGAAACATGCAAAATTAAGAGAACATTAGAAATATGGAGAACACTTTTTGCATTACAAAATAGAAGTATAAAGATTGCATTATGGGACTAGAAGACTAGATAGATTTTATTTGGGCTATTAATGGTACCAACAATGTTGTATGGGTGTTAAGTATGGGCTAGCAACACATTAGACTTAAAATGGATGCAAATATATAGGATTAAGAAATGTCTAACTACAAATAATTTTAAAATAACAGTGTCATTTCCATGTGAGTTTATTCTAGAAGAAACAAGTTCCTTTCCCTATAGAGGTAGCTTCTATGGTTTGTTTCCAATGATATCTATAAAAATTGAGAATATGGATGTAAAAAAATAGTCTAAATATATAATAGAAGAAGATAAAAATAAAATAAAGAAAATACTTATGAAAAAAACATGTGGATGAACAAACGGAATATCAAATTGGATGAATGGAAAATAATAACAAAGACATAAAAGCATGCATTAAGAACACTTTAGAGCAACTATGTGGGAAAAGAAATTAGAAATAAAAGGAAAATATTATCTTGCTTAATTTAACCCCACATATGATCACTACCAAAAGGTCTATATAGGGGCAAATGTCAATTAGAAAGCAAAGATTCACATGGCCCAACTGAGGACCAACTTACACCAACCTACATGTGAAACAAGCCGATAGAGGAAACCAAAAGAAGAATGGAAGGAGAGAATATGTACCTTTTATGTATTGGGATATCTTAGATAAGAAGGATTTTATTTTCTAATGCAAGGTACATAATGACATTTGAGCTAGCTACGTTGATACTCTAGCAAAGGAATCATTACAAGAAATGTTTGAAGAGGAAAAATTAAAGTAGGAAAATTATTCATAAAAAAATTATAGGAAAAGATCAACATTATAGAAATAAAAAATATTGGATCAAATTTTGGGATTGGAAGCCATGAATATTTATAAAATTCATTCCATAGTCTACTTTTGGCATTATGGGTGTTAAAAACCTTCTATTCTATTCTATTCATCTAGTACTTATCTAATACCATTGTTAATATTCAATTAAAATTCACTAAAT
>JAQPPZ010006514.1:0-12173 GCA_028583015.1 Wollemia nobilis | reverse complement strand
TTTTTTTTTTGGAAAACATCCCAAAAGGGATGCCACTTTCGGGTAAGACCCAAGGAGGAAGGGGTATCCATTCTGCAAAAAATGCCCAGGACTCGGACCTGGCCTACCACCTTTGACATACTCAAGGAGCAAAAAAACACACAAAACCAAATTAAAAAAAGTAAATAACAACAAAAATAATAAAATAAAATAAAAAACATGCTCCTTGAGTGTGTCAAAACCAAAAGCACAACCAAACACGTACAATAAGATAAAAGAAACCACAACACAAACCACATAGAAAAACACAAGAACCACATAACAAAATGTTAGGAATGGAGCCTAATTATGAGGAGGCTAAACAGAGAAAGTTTCTGGATTTACTAAAGGACGGGTAGGGAAAGTTTCCAGATTTACAGTCTGTTAGTCTACCAGAGAAAGTTTTCGGATTTACAACAGGACAACCAGGGAAAGTTTTTTTGTTTTTATCCCAAAATTAGGTACTGGGAACTCAGTGTTAATCTTGGAATGTATTAAGAAAAGCAGTTTTTTTTCTATTTTTTTCTTATATATAGTTGTGAAGAAAAATAGAGTTAACAATGAAAATTACTGTGTTGATTCCTTGTAAATATAGAGAGGAAATTACAGCAGATTTTTGTTGTAGGTTGTAACCCTCTATTGCTTGGATTGAGAAAGAAAGGACTAAAAATTCTCGATGGATGTAACCCACATTGGGTGAACCACGTTAAAATCGTTGTCTCTTCTACTGTATGTTTGTCTTATTTTGTTAATTATGCTATTAAAGTTTGAAACGCTATAATTTCTTTTCTATATTTTATATAGTGATTTACTCTAACAAGTGGTATCAGAGCGGTTGTTTTGTTGGGTGCACTTGACAAAAGGAGAATTTTTGGATCAAGTGGGAGCAATGGCGAAAGAAGGGAGGTTTAGAGTTCAAAAATTCAATGGTTAGAACTTTCAATTCTGGAAGATGCAGATGGAGGATTACTTTTACCAGAAGGATCTTTACTTACCTCTTGAGGGGGAAACAGAGAGACCTTCAACTATGTCTGATGAGAAGTGGAGTCTCCTTGATAGAAAGGCATTGGGTACTGTGAGGCTATGCTTGGGAGCCACCGTAGCCTTCAACATCTCTGATGAAAATACTACCAAGGGAGTCATGGATAAGTTGGCCAAGATGTATGAGAAACCATCAGCATCAAATAAGGTATTCTTAATGAAAAGGTTATTTAACATGAAAATGAGTGAAGGAGGATCTGTGCATGATCATTTAAATGAATTTAATATTATCACTAATCAATTGCATTTAGTAGGATTGGATTTTGATGATGAGCTTAGGGCCTTACTAATCTTATGCTCTCTTCTAGAAAGTTGGAACAATTTGGTAATGGCAGTAAGCAACTCTGCTTCGAGTTCAAATAAATTAGAATTTGATGATGTGGTTGGTGTGATACTCAGTGAGGACATGAGAAGAAAAACCACAGGAGAATCATCTAGCACCACCTTAACTATTGAGAATAGAGGAAGAGGAAGAGAAAGAGGTGTAGACACCAAAACAACACCAATTCGATTATGTGACTGCAAAAACTGATCGCATTGACACACAGCCCCAAGGGCAGCCCCCAGAGGTCAAACAGTGGTCCTAACCACTCTCACAATAGTTTTGGAAGGTCAAAAATCATTTTGGCACCTTCAAGAACTTTGCTCAATATTCGTTCCACCCAGGGATGAATTCAAACTGGGATTCGCTCCACCCAGGGATGAATTCATAATTCGCTCTAGGGTGGGGCGAATTGCAAGTTTGATGGGTAAAAATTCAAATCTTGACAAATGGCAGCTCAGATCCACCACTTAACGCTTCCTTCATTGCATGGGAGTGTGGGTGAGCATTTTCGAGCGTTAGAGGTTGTTACAAGGGTAGTCATGAAGTCCCTATTTAGGGAGGAATCTCCTTCCTCATGGGAAGGCATGATTGCCAAGTGGTGCCTCTGCATGCCCAATTCAAGAGACCTCCATGTCTATAAATTGGTGAGTTTCCTCACCCCAAAAATAGAGAGAAGGAGCATTTTTTTGAGCAATGAAGTGCTGCCGTTTTACTTCCCCATACGCCCTTAGTTGATTCGTGCCTTTCACATCCGTGATCTCTTTTAGAGAGGAGGTCATTGGGTGACTATTGGAAGGATGAACCTTGAGCCCAAAACCCAAAATTTGGCCACAATATCCCACCAAATTTTCCAACAATACCCCACAAGAGGTTTTGGACCCATCCCAAGTGGATTGGTGCCAAAATCAGGCCTCAAACGACGGGCGGCCGCCCCATGGGCGCCCCCTCCCACACTGCTACAGTCCTAATCGCCCCTCTTCGGAGTGATGGGAATTCTATGGCATATTTTATTTCTTTCATTTTTGCATTCAATTCTATGATGTTTAGATAGGTTGTCATTTAAATTTCATCTCGTTTTGAACAATTTCGATCATGTTTCTATCTTCGTTCGCTTTCACTAACCTGCAGGTAGCATCATCAAATTACCATTTATAGAGGACAAATTGGGAAAATATGACCATCTGGGTCTTCCCAAAATACCCCCAATTAGCTAACCCCAAGTTTGCAGGTCTTTTGGAGCTTCCTAGGTAGGACATTTGGGACAATACCTTTTCGGCATTTTGTTGCAGGTAAATTCGTCCCTCCCTAGAATGAATTCAAATCGGTGAGGAATTTCCCAACTGTTATTTTTGTAGGGCCCTCCTGGTGATGTCTTGATGCCCCTATCAAATTTTTAGAGCATTTGGATTCATTTTAGTCATAGTTTAATTCATTTTCTCATTCGCTTATCGTAGGCTTGGGGATTGCATGCTTTGTTTTATCTGCAGGTGCTACTGACTATTTCTTGTTCCTTTGAATGTAGGGTCTGGACATTGGAGGAGCATGGAGGAACCAAAACTCGTATACACAAGTGGCGGTGATGTTTTGGTCCGCCCATATTACATGTGGGCACGCGAAAGAAGGATGGCTATCCATGGATGTAACCAAGAGACGAATTTAACGCTCCTCGCCCCTGAAAAGGGTGGAAGCGAATTGTAACCGAATTGTGAAACACATCAATAAAATAAAAGGGCTGTTTGTTTCATTTGGGTTTCAATTTGTTTATGCTTTTTCCATTTTATGCATTTTTAATTCGTAGCGTTAAGTTTAGTTCCATTTTTGCATCGTACTTGGAGTTTTTTTTTCCTTTTTGTTTTCGTATCCTCGTGCTTTCAGTGGCGATCACGGTGGGACCTTGTCCTCTATTTTTAATATCAGATATCTGATCCAAACTTGGTTGTTTTTTTTGCAGGTACCGAGTTTTCATACGTTGACTGTTGTTCGTTCCATCAGGAGGCGGATACAGAGTTGTAATTCGTCTTACCCAGGGACGAATGGGAATTTGCCCCACCCTGTGATGAATACGGTCCTGTAATTCATTTCTCCCCGAGAAGAATTTTTGTCTATGTAGTTTCATGGCAGAAACTCAGAACCGGCAGATTTGGGCAGAGAAAAGGTAGGGATTCTAAACTTTTCTTGTCATTTTCTATTTTTAGTTTTTTTGTTTTTAGGTTACTTGTTTGCTTAGGGAAAGTAGTTTTCCTTTACTGCTTGCTTGTTTCCTTTTTGCAAAATAAAAGGAACCCCACACACCACATGGCAAATTAAACACCAAGGAGTTGGTCGTAAAACCCCAACCCTTGATCAAGACCAACGGTGGATTTCATCACCACCTTGGCTTGAATTTTTGCATCCATTACCCCGATCGCTACTGTTGCTAGATGTAAATCCCGATGAAAGCTGATCGAGTGTAGCTGGGGTGATTCCCAATGCATGAGGATAAGTCTTCTATGGTAGGTGTCATAAATAGGGTGATTCCCCTTCTGTACCGCCTACATTCCACGTACCATCTGCTCTCACGTACCTATAGTTTCCCTCACGTAAGGGCGGGTATATAGAGAGGTTGGTATATCGGCCTGGCAATGGTATATCGAAGGGGCAACCATTTTTGGGAGCCATAAGAGCCATCATTTTGCATTTAAACGTTCTTTACAAAAACCTTCAAAAAAAAAAAAAAAAAAAACACAAAAACAAAAACCAAAACACACTAAACCAGGTCTAGGACACACTTTCAATCTTTAAACGAGATAATCACTGCTTGTGTGTGTGTGCTCTTTTCTGTTTAGTGTAGCATAAAAATCATAAAAAGAGATAAAAATCTACATAGCTTATAGAAAAACACCACCATGGTGTACACCCGTAGCCAAGCCCAATCAAGGGCGAAAGTTGCGAAAAGTGTACAAGGGGGCACAAGTCACCTCCGCTACAGCCCTAAGGACTTGGTCATACCACCTTGGTGGCCTGACCCACAAGAGAGTCCGCATCATTCCATGTCAAGATGGAACTATAGGGACACCCCTTTGAGGGACATGCCCATTCATCATAGCCCCTTTCAGGAGGAGTCCTTACACGTGGCGCTCAACATAGATAGGAAGGCTCCCTTAGAAGCTCGATATGAGTGGCCACCACGCGATGAAGCGCTAGAGTGGCATAGTGTCCAGGAGGAGAGGCCACATGATTATGGCATCCCTCCTTTGCCCCCCATCACTATTAGAACCAATAGACAAAACCCAGAGCGCAAGGCTCTTCAAGCAGGGCGAGCCAACTCTACCCGCCCCTTTCACACATACGAAAGGGAGCACGAGGAAGACCATTACATTCCTCGAGAGCAATGTACAGTGTGGGAGCCATGCGCTTCCGCACCCGCTATGTACCATGATCACCCATTGAGGCCAGAGCCTCGGGTAAATGCTGCCAACCTCGATAGAGAGAAGTGACCTATTGAGATCTCGGACCATCATGACCGAGGTAAGTGCATAGGAGAGGCATCCAGGCCTCCTAGGCTCAGGATGGTGGAACAAATTGACTTGGAAGTCGCCAGACATGCCGCCCACCAAGCACAGATCATGCGGCTTGAGCAAGACCAGCAGTAGCTAGAGCATCTATATCGCCTTAGCAAAGAGTGCATTCGGTGCAAAATAGATGAGCTGCTCCATAACCCAGTGCCTGAGAGGGTTCCAACCCCTCGCACCCAAAGAGCGAAACCATATGAGAGGCATAATCCCTTGGTGTGAGACAGGTCTTCGTGACCTTACCAAGTGCTGCCTCCGAGACCTCCTAGACCTGAGCGGGAGGCCACTCCCTGGAACAACGATGGGTACCCTCCGTAGGGACCCACCCAGGGTCATAGGTCTCGTCCAGAGACTCCTCAAGAAGCTTACGAGGAGTATGAGCAAGAAGAAGATCAGGCCAAAATGCCCTACCAAGGTGGAGGGGTTGCCATCCAACCACCCCTCTATAGGCCTCAAGTCTCCCACAACCCACAATGGGAGCAAACTAAAGAGGAAGAGATTAAATCTTCAGATGCATATAAAGCACTGCTAGAGCGTTTGGAGTCTATGGAGACCAAAACTTTTGGGCCCCAAAAGCCCACTTTATGCCAACTCCGTAGTCATCCTGTGCATCCGTCCGTGCCAACACCCCCTTACCCTGAACACTTTAAGCTGCCTTAGTTGGCAACCTTTAGAGGTGAGGAGGATGCTCAAGAGCATGTGACGAGATTCTTGAGCCAATGCTTCGGTATTCAGGACAATGATGCTTTGTTATTAAGAATGTTTATAACCACATTCATAGGCCCTGCTTCGGATTGGTTTACTCAGTTACCAAAGCACAACATTAACAACTTAGATTAGTTAGTGGATGCGTTCCTCGAATGCTTCGCCTTCAACACCAAAAATAAGGCGTCACTGAGTGACTTAGCCAGCCTCAGGCAGTATGAGGAGGAAACCATGGCGGCCTATGGGAATCGATGGAGGACTTTGCTTTCAAAGCTGCCCTACCTTCCCCCTATGTCCGACCTCACTCAAATGTTCTCAAAGAGCTGTTTGAGATCGATCTCTATGCTATTGCAGCTGCAGCAATATGCCACCTTGGAAGAAGCCCTGGCGCAAGCCAGGATCATTGAAGAGATCAAGATACAGGATGGCAAGATAGCCAAACCTAAGAAAAAAGAGTGGACTAAAAACACTAAAAATGGGACCACGCAACAAAAACCCGTCGCGGTCAACCAAGTTGCTATCAATGTCCCTAAGCCTGCACAAGTAGCACAACCCCAAAAGGCTAATTATCAGGTGGTGCCTCCCAAAAACTATGACAGAGAAAATTAGAGGCAAGAGCAGAATCAACAACGTTGCCCTAAGTGACAATACACACCCTACACAGAGTCCAGGGACTCCCTGTTTGACCGCCTGTTAGCGAAAAATTTGATCAAGCTACCAGAGATTCAAACCATAGACCCCAATGCTCCCAAGCCTAAGGGGTACAGGGAGGACTTGTACTGTAGGTTCCACAGATGGCAAGGACATGACCTAAATGCCTACTAGAAGTTTAAGGGCTTGGTGCAAGACTTAATTGATAACAAGACACTAGCGGTGGATAATCCCGTCACACCAAGCAATCAAAAAATGGAGGTCTTCAAAGACCCCTTGCCTGCTCATGCTCCGTAGGCGAAAACCCTACAAGTTAATGAGGTCACACAGAACTGTCCCATGCAGGGATATGTAGGGATGATCAGTATAGTGACTCGAAATAGGAGGTATCCGAGTGTAGCCGCCCCCGTGACAACTACAGGTGAGGTGCCAAAAATGACACAACCACAACAACACCTTGCACAACCTCCTCCGCCTAGACCAGTGGCCACACTTTGGACCAAACTCACTCAGAGTTTGAGGACCACATCGGCTAGGCTCTCCATATACGAGCTTATACAACAATCTACACCCCATCGAGAAGCTCTAATGGAGATATTGAAAGCCATCGAGTTGCAGCCCCATGAGACAAATTCTTTCAACAACTTCATGGGACATGTAAAACAATGCACTGAGCCGGTCATCACATTTTGGGAAGATGAATTGAGATCATTGACTGATGACATGGTGGATCCACCCCTGCACGTTATCGTGTGGGTCAACGGGATCCCATACAAAAGGGTGTTGATAGACACTGGCTCATCCAGTAATCTCATCACAACCGTGGCCCTAAAACATCTAAAGTTACCCGCATCTCACATCACAACTTCCACCTACACACTACGAGCATTCAATGATGCAATCTGCTCGATAGTTGGCACAATAGTCCTACCCATCCAAGTGGGACAAAAGACTATACCTACACTGTGCCACATCTTGGAAGGTGAGATGGCCTACAACATCTTGCTGGGCCGGCCATGGATCAGGGACATGAAGTGTGTCCCTTCGATAGCTCACCAATGCTTAAAGTATACATTTGAAGGGGAGGTGCATGTAGTCCCGATGGACTTAGAACCCTTCAAGTATTGTAATGCGGTGCAGCTGATGCCGCAATTGACCCTCCCATCAACGCATTTGGATTTCCAATTGAATCCATATAATCAGGGTTCGATTCCATGGGCATCCCCATTAGCAAGTTCTTCAAAACCCCAACCGGGTCCATCTTCATCATCTGGTCCTCCACCAGCGACGCCACCGATGGGGGCCAAACAGAAGGACAAAGGGAAGAAACCCCTGGAAGAGGCAAAACCTTTGGAAGAGACACTGCCATCGGTATCAACTATATCTACTGAGGAGATGCCTACCTGAATGGAAGTCAAGGCTCCTAGTTCACCCGACATGGAGTGGACTCAGGGAGAACTTCCATTCCCTCCCCCTCAACCGCCAACGATCATCGTTGAAATGGCCAATACGGGCCTGGGGGAGTATCTGGTGCAGAATATTGTAGCAACACCCACACTAGAGTCCATGCAGGACATGGGGAGACCTCGCCTCCCCATTGGCACTATTGTTCCCCTAGGCTACCCTCCAAACTAGACAAACTTTATGTATGGGGGCCTTGATCATGGCATTGTACCATGCATGCAAGAGGACGAAGATGAAGAGCCTTTTGCTGAAAATGTCAACTACTTGTCTAACCCACACTTTGCTTTGAGATACCTTGGCCAATGCAATTGGCATGGATATGGGTTAGGCAGATATGAGCAAAGGGCACGTGTTCTTTGCCAACCAAGATACCAAATGCCATATGACAAGTCAATAGTAGGGTTCAACCACCCCCTGCCCTTGGACATCTTGGTGGAGAACATGCAAGGCCTAGGGATAGGCAATAAAGGGGGATTGGCCCCAGATCCATATGCCAACCCCAACACGACATATACATTGAGGGATTATCTCCCATTAACGGAAATCAACCTTGTTGACCCTCGTAATCCCTCCCCTTCGCTCGAAAGAGGAGAAAGCTCGAGAGCTCATTTTCAAGGAGGGTCTGGACAATGTCAAGAAGGGTCTTCAGTGGATGAATCGGAATATGAGGTGGCACCATGGGACCCCTTCGAATCAGATAGCAATCACTCACAGGTGATCCCCATGGATGATTATCAAGAGAGTCTCTTGACAATGTTCCCTTTAGATGCTCCAATTGAGCAAGTGCCACTCCAAGGAAATTAGGCCCCACCGTAGAGAGCGAAACAACCCCAATGGGGCCAGATCAATTTGCTTGAGCAAGGCGAACCCTTAATGTCGCAAGTAGTTGTCGGAGCCAATGAAGGCCTTTGGATCTCTGATAGTGATTATGAAGATGAAACTGAGATGGCGTATCTTAATCACATGCGGCAAATGCAGCGACCATACCCCTTGGAGATTAACGACATATTCGAACAATTAAACATAGTGCCAGGGCATGAGTGGTACGTAGACCCAGCGCGGTGGGACCAAGTGTTGGATCCACCACTCTAGGCATACAAAGCATACCTTCCGCCTAGAGACCCTATAGTGACATCAGTGCCAAGGATAGACCCTATCTTCCTATCTGCACATAGGGCCGATCCATTCGTGCCCATACCTCTAGAGCCAGATCTAGAGCATAGAGAGCATCTAGAATGTTCGAGTAACCACACGCGGTAATGGAGACCAAAATCATTTCATCAACATGATCTCCATTGACTTAACCACCCCCATCCACAACCCGACCGATCCGGCATAGTCATTGTATCTAGACATAGATGCCATAGACTGGGATCGCGTCAATTCACCACCATCCCCATCAGAGTACTGGCCTTTCGGTGAAATGCTTCATTTTACCCCTGGGTAAACTCAAGATATCTTCCATGCTGAAGAGGAACCCTAGGTTCCTAACGATGATCTTAACTCAGCAAATGATATCCATTTGATCCCAACTCCACACCAGTTGGAGGATGGATCCCACATGTCGATCGAGGAGATGACTGACATAGACATCGGCTCAGATCCAATGAATCCACAGATCATCAAGCTGGGGGTAATTTTATCCCCCGAAGAGCAAGCCGACTACATTGCCCTTCTCAAAGAGAAGAAGGAGGTTTTTGCATGGTCCTACAAAGACATGTCGGGGCTAGATCCGTAGCTAGTCATGCATAATCTAACGCTTGATCCGATAGTCAAGCCAGTTAAGCAAAAACTATGTAAGATGCATCCAACAGTGGCCTTGATGGTCAAAGATGAATTGCAAAAGTTGTTGGATGCATAGTTTGTCATTTGCGTGGATTACCCACCATGGCTGTCCAACATGGTGCCCATCAAAAATCCTGATGGGAGGATTCGCATATGCACTAATTTTTGAGATCTAAACAAAGTGAGTCATAAGGATGATTTCCCATTGCCAAGCATCGATGCATTGGTAGATGCCACAATGGGTCATGAAATGCTTTCCCTCATGGACGGTTTCTCGAGATACAATCAGATTTGTATCAACCTCGAAGACCAACTAAAAACAGCATTCACAACGCCTTGGGGGACATTTTGTTATAAGGTCATGCCTTTTGGCCTTAAAAACACTGGTGCCACCTACCAACATGCCATGACGTACATCTTCCACGATTACATGCATAAAACTTTGGAAGACTACATGGATGATTTGTTGGCCAAATCTCTTTTGTGCCCAGATCATCTCGATGACTTAAGCAAGATCCTCGATCACCTCATGGAACATAAAGTCAGACTGAATCCCAAGAAGTGTGTATTTGGTGTCACATCTAGAAAACTCTTGGGTTTCATAGTATCAAAGTGAGGCATCGAGGTCGACCCAAACAAAGTCAAGGCAATCCTTGAAATGCTTCCCCCAACTACCATCAAGTAGCTCAGAAGCCTACAGGGAAAGGTCACGTCGATCAAGCGCTTCATAGCACAGCTATCTGACAAGTGCCGACCCATGAACAAATTATTGCACAAGGGAGTAGCATTTCACTGGGATGATGAGTGCCAGTTAGCCTTCAACGACATTAAACAATACCTGGCTTTGCCAAAAGTATTGGCACCACCCAGACCAGGAGTGCCGTTCTACTTATACATCTCAGCTACTGAGGTCGCACTGGGCGCCATGCTAGCCCAGAAGAATGAACTTCACAAAGAACAGGCTACTTACTATCTTAGCCGCACCCTAGTCAGTTATGAACTTAACTATACATACGTTGAGAAACTCTGCTTGGCAGTGGTGTTTGCTACCAAAAAGCTGCACCATTACATGTTGAGCAACAAGACGTATGTTGTGTCTAAGGAGAATCCATTGCGATACATGATGAGTCGTACTTATCATAGTAGTCACACGATGAAATGGATCATGTTGTTGACGGAATTTGACATAGAGTTTATTGGATAGAAATCCATAAAAGGTCAGGTCATAGCCGATCAACTAGTAGAGGCTCCTCTCGAAGACGATCAGCCTTTGGTCATAGAACTACCCGATGATGGGGTCTTCCATGTCTCAGAATCACCAGATTCTGATGAGCCTGAGTCACGAGCCGACATAACCGTATTTTTTGATGGTTCTAAATGTGAGCAAGGTGGTGGCACGAGAATAGTATTCTTCACACCACAAGGTGCTCCAATGCCTCTATCATTTAAATTAAATTTCCCATGCACCAACAACAATGCAGAGTATGAAGCCTTGCTCATAGGTCTTCAGACAACAATCACCATGAACATTAAATGTTTAAACATATTTGGTGATTCGCTATTAATCGTCAACTAAGTCAAAGGGGTATTCCAATGCAAATGCCCAGTTCTACAGGCCTACAAAGCCCTTATGGAAAAATTCTTGGCAAAGCTTGAATGGTACAACATCGAGGCACTCCCTCGGTCATCGAATCATTTTGCGGACACTATGGCCTCTTTGGGGTCGTTAATCCCACAAGACATTTCTGGTGATATGACCACCATTCAAGTCAAAACACTATCGCAATCCATGGTGGAGCGTGCAAGCTCTGACTTGGCACTAGGAATCCACATGATCCAGATTGAGCCACCTCAGGATAGGTTCTCTCGAATCCATGATCGTCTGAATCATGCCAACTGGGAGTCCTTGTTCTCCCCTACTCCCCTTAGTAGCACTACAACGCTATTCTTGCAAGTTCTTTCCCATTCAGCTTTTGCTAGGGATGAACTTCAAGAGGGATTGGCTGTTCATACCATCGAGGCTTCTGATCAACAGGATTGGTATTCACCCATAAGGGACTACCTCAAGTTAGGTAATCTCCCACTTGGATTGATGCATGCCTCAAAATGAGCATTCAAGCAGAAAGTGGCAAAGTATGTCTTGTTAGGAGACATTTTGTACCATCGTAGCTATGAAGGAATCCTCCTTCATTGCTTGGACCAATAGGAGTCCACTTTGGCAATCGCCCAAGTGCACGATGGTACGTGCAGTGGCCACTTCAATGGTATGGCCATCGCAAAGTGCATTCTTCGCATGGGCTATTATTGGCCATATTTAGAGTGAGATTGTTGCGCATATGTAAAGAAGTGCATGAAATGTCAATACCATGCTAATTTGACACACATACCTTCCCAGACCTTGTAGCCGATCCAATCGGCTTGGCCATTTTCATAGTGGGGCCTAGATCTAATCAAAAAGATCTCCCCTACATCGTCAGGTCGTCACACGTTTATCATAACGGCCATAGATTATTTCACCAAGTGGGTGGAAGCGGTTCTACTTACCTCTACGATAGGACCCCGTATTGTGGAGTTCATTTTGCACATCATATGTCATTTTGGTATTCCATCCAAGATAATTTTGGATAATGGGA
>JAQPPZ010006513.1:0-124052 GCA_028583015.1 Wollemia nobilis | reverse complement strand
AGCTTGAATAAATCAAACTTACTATTAATTTTGTCTCAAGTCTTCACAAGACTTGCTCAAATATGCCTTCAAGTCTTCACCAAGACTTGCTCAATCTGCTCTCAAGTATTCACCAATACTTGCTCAAACCTACATTTAAGTCTTCACCAAGACTTGGTCAATCTGCCTTCAAGTCTTCACTAAGACTTTCTCAAATCTAACTCCAAGTTTTCATAAAATCTTGCTCAATTCTATCCTTAAGCTTTCACAAAAAACTTACTCAAATCTATCCTTAAGTCCCCTCAAGGACTTGCTCAAATATGTCCACAAGATTTCACAAAAGCTTGCTCAACTCTGTCCATAAGCTTTCACAAAAGCTTGCTCAAATAACTCCAAAACTTGCATACAAAACACAACTTAAATCTCTTTTAGAAAACTCTTTTCACATAAATAACTTTCACGAAGAATCTTGTTTAACCTCAGGAACATATAGAGAATGATAAGCTCCATAAAAACCTTAATATATTTTACTCTCACAAAGTTTATACTCAACAAATCAATCTATCACTTACAAAACTCTCTCTCAAATTAATTTAGAATGATGTATAAATTATTTTACAAAACTTGATCTACAACTCCCATACTTTCAATCAATATTTCTTAGATCAATGCTCAACCAACTTCACTCAATCATTCATCCAATGAAACACAATCCACTCACAAACCCTAGTATATGTGTTTCATCTCATTTCAACAAATATGCTTAATATAGATCTCAAAACCCTAAATCAACAAATAGATCTCAACCCCAAACCTTTCCAATAATATTCTACCAAAATAGTCATTTTCACTCCACCTTATATTTCAGAAAACCTTGCTCAATAATACACATCAAATGAAGAGATAAATGCCCATACCTCTTACTTGTTTTGATGGAGATATTTCTTCAAAATATATTTCACAATCAATTCTCCTTGTGCCACTCAAAAGGTTAGATAGCAATAATCTATTTCAAAACATCCACAAAGTATTCCTTCCAAAATGTGCTCAGTTAAAAATCATTCTCTTGGTTTCTCAAATAATCAAACCCTTCAAAATATTTTAGCAAAACATACAAATGATCAAAATACCTCATACACCTTTTAACTCCCTCTTAACACATTCAAAACAAAATCAACAAGGATTCTTATTACTCCAATAATTCACTTTCAAATTAATTCACTATAACTTCCTTCCAAAAATTAAATGCATGGAATAATAAAAATTATTCCCTTATATCTCCCACTTATCATAAATGCATTTCCAATAGAAATATAACCACCTTTCAAAATAATATTCCAAGGCACTTTACAATCTTCACTATATCAAAATTCAAATCAATTCAAAACCTTTTTTATAGAAAAAATAAAAATTATTTTTAACACCTTATACCTCCCATGTTAGCGCATACCATGCAACTTAGAACCTTAGACAATAATTTTAATAAAGCAAAAATAAATACCTTGTGCGCTGCCTCTGCAAGAATCGAACCTCTGTTGTGTCTACCACCTATGCCTTAACCGCGGCCTAACCGTTGTGTGAGCTAAGCACTCACTTGAAACCAACAATGCACCCTCTTTCCTTTATCCTTTTACTGGTGCCAAAATGCATTTAAAATAAAAACACTTCCCTCTACTGCCGTTGAGAATCAAACACGAGACCTATCGTTCGCCAAAGCCTTATGCTGCCAAGCCTTACCACTAGGCCAACCACGTGGTTGGTGATAGGGGCATGCACCCTTGCCTCCTTATTCTTCCATGTGCTCTTCTATGCCTTTTAAAAATAAAAACCTTTGTCCTCTTTTGCTCACAAAAATTGCATCAACCAATTTAATTAAACATTCGCATGTGCATTCGGAGACTTACCTTTTGGCTCCAAAATTTATGGTATAAATACCATGTTTCCTCCTTGCTCGGACGTCGACGAAAATTAAAATATTTAAACCTTAACCTTGGCACCAAACCCTACTTAGGGTTATAAAATTATTATAATTTAATTATTACAATTATTTTATGACTAACCTTAGGCTTTCTTTTAACACTTTAATATTATAATATAAATATTATAATATTATTTCCTTTGGACCTAGATATTTCCTTCCTTCGAGGTATTTAGACAATCTTTTGACCAATCATGTGAAGCTTTAAACCAAATCTCTTGGGATTAAAATATAAATATTTTAATCCTCCTTTTGTCAATTCCCTTGCACTGAGATGAAATAACTTTTGACATCAATGACAACATAACTACTCAAAATTTTCAATATATCTAACTCTAACCTTCCAACAACTGCATAATTACTCAACTCAAATTCTTTTTTCTAGAACGTAACAAATATCTGCAAGAGGAACTTGTCTCCAAACCATCCCCTAAAATAGATACTTCCCTAGAAGATTCACCTAATAGGTCACAAAGAATCCCCCCAACAACAGAAAATATTTGGATCACAATCCCTATTCAATGAGTTTTATATTGTTGACCCATTGTCCAAAATATTAGAAAATTCCTTGTCCCTAGGACTTCTCTTCAAACATTCATAAAAGAATGCACAAAGTTCTTTATTACCTAAGTCCATATTATTCTCATGTATTAAATAGTAATTTTCATAAGGCTTATATGTGTGACCAATAAACTTAATAGTATCAGGTTCTAAACCTTTCTTAGTTTTCTTTATGACTCTCTCTCCTTCTCTAATAGCTTGTGAACAGTGAAATGGAGATAAAGCTAGGCCCAAAATTTCTTCCTCCTCCAAAGTTTTGGTTCTAGGTTCAACAACATTCTTTTTCCTTGTTTGTACCAAATCAGGGAGCACTATTGAGCTCTAAAAAATAGGTATCTCTTGATTGTTGTTAGCTGACTTGAAATCCCCACTAGTCATTTGTTTTCTCCTCCATACTTTTTGTGTGAAAGCTTGAGAGCATTCCTTACCAAAATGTCCATAAACATGACAACGAACACATCTAAAAGGAATATTCAAATAATCTAATATTTTATTATGAACTATATTCTCCACAACTATCTCCATTTAGTTCAATAAGCCTTCACTAATATCCATCTGAACCAAAACCCAAGCTACAAACCAAAAAACACTAGATTTGAAAGAAATATCTATATCCAAGGTTTTACCTACTCTTTTTTACCATAACTCCATTGGAAAACCTGGAAGTTTTCGTGGATGTCAAATAGTTGATAATACACTAAATGAGTGGTTGCAGAAGGTATGGATCCCAATCTTAGGATATGGACCAATTTTTTGCTTACTTTCTAGAGAATGGATAAGTTTCTTTTTTTGATTTGAGGAAGATGCACAAAACATTCTGGGAGGTCGTTGGTATTGGGGGCTTCCTTTTTGGCTTTGAAGGCTTGGACGACTTGCTTTGAACCGTAACTTAATATATATTCGAAATATTTCTTTAAAGAATATTAAATAAAAATATTATTATTAAGGGAGAGGAAAATATAAAATTAGTAAGTAAAATAAACTTACTACTAGGAAGGGAAAAACATAATTTCAATTTATTAATTGAGGCTATAGAAAAGAAAATAAACTAAACTCTCCACCTGGCTCTAGCCGATCAATTGCATGAATCTCCATATGTTCAATAGTTTGTCATCGCTTCCTATATCTATAGGCAAAAAGGAGAGGATGAAACATTGGTTTAGGGTGGATTAAAGAAGGAAAACATACTTAGTTGAGTGGTATTCGAATGTTGATTGAGATTAGCCATCCTTCTATTTTATTATTTTCCTCTATGAAGTACCATGTATGGGCATTGTTCTTTTCATGGCTAATAACATGTATGTGTATTGTTCTTTTTTGGCTATGTAAGGTTCTAGATTAAGATATTAGTATAATAATGGACTCTATAATATTACTTTGTTTTTAGAATCATATGCTTGGCAGTTTTAAAATATTTGGCCACACTTGAAACCAACCTAGCAAAATAGATAATATTTACACTATTTTTCTTATGGGTAGATGGTTAAGCATTACTTGTGTTCTATGTAATTACCAACCCCATTTTAGAAAACATTAGCATTGTAATGTTTTGATTGTTGTGTTTAATATTTCTAAATACACCTCTTTTTCTGCTATGGAAATCTATATCCACAAATGTTTGGAGAACATCGCTCATGTGCAATGTGTACACCTTTCTTTTGTTGTTTAAATTTGTGATTGTAGATGCCTATGTGTAGTGTATATACCTCTTCTTTTGCTATGTAAACATGTGATCACAAATGCCTATATGTAGTATATACACCTCTTCATTTTTTACTAAGTGAATTCATGATTGCAAACACTTATATATAGTGTATACACCTCTTATTTTTTTGTTGTGTGAATCTGTGACTGCAAACACCTATGTGTAGTGTATACACCTCTTCTTTTTGGTGTGTAAGTCTGTGACCACAGATGCCTATGTGTAGTGTATATACGTTTTTTTTGCTGTGAAAATTTGTGATCACAGATTTTGGGAGAACGTCGCTTATATGTAGTGTATACATTGCTTCTTTTGTTGTATAAAAATTATTGACCATAGGAGTTGGAGGAAAACATTTATTTGTGCTACAAAAATCTATTTTTGTTTGAGACAATTTCTCTCATTTTTACTTGAGATATTTTTCTATCTCTGCATGACTAAAATTTGGTAGATGAAGGCAAAATGTGCGGTGTATAAAAGCTATTCTAAAGTCTCATAAACCATACACGATTAGAGCGCTCCTTATATCAGCTTTAAACCATGTAAAACTTAAGTTAGTTTTTTGTTATATATTTTCGTGATGTGTTCATGACTATCATTAGGTCAACATAGTTTATTTGTTTACCTTGCTATAAAACTTTAGTTTAAACCACTATTTGATAACGTAAATTCTTTTCTTGAAAAGTAACATTTTTGAATTTAGAAAAAGAATGAGATATATGGATTATAAGTTTGTATGAAATTAATATGAATAAGTAGATATTAAGACTGCACCAATGAGCCACTTTAATCCATTTTAAAATAGAATACAATTCTAAAACTTGTTAGTCATCAAATGCTAATCTGGAAGTCACAAGACTATAAGTTGATCCGCCTCTGTATTGTTTAATGCATTGATTATATTATTTGAAAAAAAAGATAAAAGAAACTTATTTTTTATAGACTAAATAAAAAATCCATTGAATATTTGTTCATTTCAAAAGGAGTGTGAGATATGTATATAAGTGCACATGATTTCCTTTATTTAAGAGAAAGTTTATATAGTTAAGAAAAATCATAGAAAGGAGTTTACTTCGTTGGTTGCATTCGTTGAATTAGAAAATTTACAATGATATTTATCTTTTAATTTTTATTAAATGTGGAGCTTTTAGGCTATATGTTTTTTGGGTTAGCTTCTTTAAATAAAATGATTCATTTCTTTTCATAAGAAAATATAAAGTTTATATAGTAAAGTTTGATTTAATATTTAGAAAAAATAAAAAGGATCTTCTCCTTAGTTTAATATAAGAAACGGTTACTCATTGCTTCGAGGAAGCAATTATGAAGTAATTATTTCCTTATAAATATTGTATTAACTAATTAAATTATTAAAAATATTTTTATAATTATCTAGGATAGTTTATTTTAAACCATTTTTAAGCAATCTTAAAAGAAAAATAAAATACTTAGGTTATGAACTCCTTATTAACCCTAAGTCAAACTCATTTGTTTAGAATTAGAATAATCGAGGAGGATGAATTACTGAAAGGTTAAAGAGAACACAATACTGATGGTTATGTGAAGGTAACAACTGAGATTCGTTAATGGTTCAGAAAAGATAGATTAGGACGAGTAGGTAAAGAGGGGCAGTATAGGAAGTCTCTCTAGACCATTGAACAAGCTGTACAGTGATGGGTCCTTGTACAATAAATGAATAGGAATAACCTAGCATGATAAAAGAACCTAGACAAATCCACGATAGTTGGAATAGGATAACTCATCGATATTCATAACTTGGCAAGTGAGACCAAGTCCAAAGCCAGAGAAATGACATGGCCTTAGTTAACTCCAATGTAGTGAACAATCAACTAAGCACTAGGCATATGTGCTAACACCCTTACATGCTATTTTATAATAGATGAGTAAAATTAAACTCAAGATTCCACATGTTAAGGAAGGGAAATTATGCATCCACCTTCTAAGTGTTATTGACCTTGGAGGATAACCCTAAGCCATGGTTCTGGGTTCTCATACTAGGATAGACAATGAGAAGGATAGATTTACTAAATGGCACCTTCTATAGGATTGGTCAATCTCATCCACTTGGGGATCGTCTGAGTGACCTTAATATAAAAGTGGTTGTCTATACTAATTATACATTGGGTGACACAATTAAACCTAAGTTTTTTTTAGCACCGAACCTATGAGATAGACTGGGTTGTTACAATTGGTGAGTTTGATCAAGTTGTTACAGTTGGTATCAGAGCCTAGGTCGTCAAAATCTTAGGTCATAGGGTTTGAAGACTTTCTATAATTGGTAATTTCTTATGATCCCTCCCACAAACCAAAAATGATAAATTAGTGTAGCTCTTTTGTACCTAGGTAATATGACACCTATGCTTCAAGGAGGATCTTCTAAAAATTTTGTACCATCTAGGTAGGAAGAATCTATTGTTCAACCCTGAAGGAAAAGGTAGTTAAAAGAAATAAATAAACCTGCTAGGGAGGTATAAAACTTGACTAATGTAGTACAATTACTTCAAGAACATATGCAACAATAGAAAGAACAAAGGAACCAACAATATGAGTTGATGAATCAACAATAGAGAATGATAGAAACTCGAGCTAAGGGTAAGGAACCTGTGAGCAAATAGGAAGAAGCTCCTAAAATATTAGGGTAAATTAGTAGAACTCGGGTAGGGGTTGAACTAGAAAAGGAAATGAAAATTGTAAATATTTCAAAATTTAATGGTAAGGAAGATGGTGATGCCACATAAATTTTATTGAGTAAAATAAAAACATATTTTTCTATGAAGACATTATCATTTGAGTTCCAAACTACTTGGGCTACCCTCCACCTAGTGGACACAAATTTAGAATGGTGGAATAAATATAAAGAAGGAAAGAAAATTTAAGTTGTAGATCTTAAATGGGAAGATTTTGTGGAAGAATTTAAGAAAATATTTTTAACAAAGAAAATTTACGTAGAGAAATTTACAAAATTCACTAATCTTCAGCATGAGACTTTATTTGTTGGAGAGTATTACCAAAAGTTTGTGAAACTTTTGAAATATGTTCCATAGTATGAAAATAATGAACAGATGAAAGTGCAAAAGTTTATTTTAGGGGTTCATCCAAAAATTAGGACTATAATCAATTTGCTTAATCATGAAAGTTTACAAAAAGCATATGACTTGGCTCAACATGAATAAATCAATGAGAAGAAAAAAAATATATATTTTAATTATTAGATGTTTGAAAAGGAAAAATATGAACTTAGGAAAAGGAAAAGTGAAGGCTTCATGAAATGGGATAAAGAACACAATAAAAGAATCAAAGAAGAGGAAATATCTAGGACTGAAAACAAAAATAAGAATAGATTCCATGGCAATAGGGATAGGAGGGATAGAAAAGGTTATTCAAGAAATAATGACCAAAGACCCTCTTTCCAGGGAACAATAAAAGGAACAACACTAGAAAATAGGATTGAAGACAATAAAAGGTATAATAAAGCACCGACAACTGGAAGTTATATTTGTGGTGGTCCTCATTTTGTAAATAAATATCCTCAAAGAGTGCATCACAAGAAATTATTTGTAGAACAATTCCATCGTATCTATGCAACAACATGTAATTCCACCCTAGATGGACAGGTTATACCTTTTATTTTGAATGGTAAATTATTTAATAAGAATGTGCATAATTTGATTGATAGTGGTGCAACATATAATTTTATTTCCACTAGTATGATTAGGGATATACCGAAAAGGCTTGTATTTTTGGTAAATGGGTGGAAAGTAGAATATGGGTCAAGAAACCTATACTATTAATCAGTGTCTATTTGACCCCCACATAACCTTACCTAAGGGTGAAACCAATTGATACCTGTATGTAGCACCCTTACATGCCTTTGATGTTATACTTGGAATGAATTGGTTAAGAGCCCATAAAGACTTCATTAACTTTGAAGAAAGATGGTTTGAATTCACTACTAAATCCGATCAAAGGATTAGGATACATTGTGGCCACAACTCTTTTAAACCATATTTTTTGTATGCCTTGCAAGTTAGAAAGGCATTTAAAGGTGGTGGAACGGTATATGTGGTCAAAATGAATAGAAGGGAAGAAACCAAAGCAAATTGTAACCTTTTTTAGAAGTATCCTATACTAAATAAATTTAGGGATGTGTTACCTGAAGACTCATCAGGTCTTTTGCCTCAATGAGAATTTGATTTCTCCATAGAAATTTTGCTTAGGACTGCACCTCATTGCATCAAAAAAGGGATAAGAGAGTGGCTAAAATAAGATAGTTTTCTATGACGGTAAAAGGCCACCTTAATAGACCCTAAGAGGGTGGTTTAAAACCACCCTCTTAAGGTCATCCTAAGAGGTTGATTTTAAATCGCCCTCTTAGGGTTGCCTAAGAGGGCGGTTTAAAATCGCCCTCTTAGGTCACCCTAAGAGGGTGGTTCAAAACAACCCTCTTAGGGCTAAGAGGACGATTTTAAATCACCCTCTTATCCTCTTAGGGATAAGAGATAATTTTTTAACCGCTCTCTTAGGGTCTCACCTAAAAATATATATATAAAGGACGTGGGAAAATCCCTTGTATTTGTCTTCTCATTTATGCCCTTGTAATTTTTACCCTGCATTAACAGTCCGACTTTCATCCTACTAGAGCTTTCTTCTCCTGTTAAAGGGTCTAAATTTGGTGAAGTGAAGTTGGGAATAGGGGTGGATATTGGAAGAGGAGGGACTCCATAGCTTTTCAATAACTTGAACAACTCGAGAGGGGCATATATCGATTCAAATATTATACACAACCTCTCTATTTTCAAATTATCTGCCATTGCATTCATTTTGGGTCTATATTTGTCTTCTCTTTTCTATCCTTGTAATTTTTTCTCTACATTAATAGTAACTGTGGAGAAAATCACATCTTCGTCCTCTCATTCATCATTCCATTTATAAGGCATCTTATAAAGCATGTTGTCATTTTTTCATTCGGGCTTTTGCGAGACTTTATTTTTAGGTATGTGTTCCTTTTCTTTTAGTTTATGTTTATTTTCCATAGAGTAATTCATCGATTTCCTAGGTTTCATTCAATTGTAATTGGACTGGCGTGACTCTTAGGGTTTGGTTTATTGTTTCTACAATCATGAAATCTCTAAAGTAGATTTGATAAAATTGGTCGAACAAGGGCTAGTGTTTTTGCTTGTGTGATAAATGGCCACCTAGGGTTTTTGCTTATGTGATAAGTTTGTTTACCTTACTTAGGGGGAAGCTAGTTGGAGGTGCCAAAACCCTATCTTACGCAAAAGCCTCACCCTTGGGAGGACCCTCAATTTTTTCCATGCTAGGGTTATAGGATGGGAGAGAGACCGTTATGGGAGACACCATGTTTTGATCCAGGGCAACGATATCACTACTGATTGGTAGTCAAGTCTTGTTCCATCTGTCAATTTTTCCAAGTGGATTGTGTGAACTTGGAGAAATTTGTGGACTGGAGATATTTCTGGAAAACCATATAACCTTACCATTTTTTTGTGTTATGTGGGATATCCAAGTTTTTACTAGAGAATACAAAATTTGGTGGGTATTCATCAACCTTCTTGATCATTGGCTAGGGTTTTCCATCCGATAATTAAAGGTACTTTTTGTGGTTATATTGCTTGGCTATCTTGAGAATAGCTTGGAAGAAAACATTGCTTTCCCCTTTTAGAATGGTGAAATATGTTTGCATAAAGGAAATCCTAGAAAATGTTGCATGTACTTTTAATTTAATGCATGAATGCATTCGATCTTTGCATTTGGGAACATGGGTATTATTTGAAATTTTAAAACATGAAATTGGTTGCTATTCATTTAGGTTTTTATGAGCATTTGAAGAATTTTAAATTATGAAAAAATATATGTTGTATTTACCTTGTCAATTTTCATGTTTTAAAAGTGAAGGGATTCTTGTTCTGTGGAGACAATGTGGAGAAATTTCTTGTTGTAGAAGAAAAAATTCTAGCTTTAGATGTTGATACAAAACTTCAAAATATTTTATTTTGATCAATAAATTATTTAATGAATAATTTTAATTATCACGTAAACTTCTCTAAGTTAATTTTTTTTACACTAAACTAATATAATTTTGGATAAATTAACCTTAGCTCTTTCTTCAGGTGACTAGCAAAGTTAAATTCTTTGAAGTTCAAAGACAATCACCTCACTTATGTATACTCTACAATAATCATTGCAAAGCTTAAACATATATTATATACAAATAAAGCATGTCAAACCAAAGGGTTGATGATGGTATGTATTGTTCCTTGTTTATGTCATCCCCACAACTAAGTGTAGTACTCCATTTATCTGGACAAGTGTATTAAGAGGTCATAGCCTCTACAGTTGAAGGCTCATTATTTTAAGAATTGCACTTGATGGTACAACCTCATAAAAGATAAAATAGATCCAAAGAAGAAACATTTGCATAATAATATTTTTGTCAACCCCACTTTGTCCTACTATAATTACATAGAAGTGTATATACATTGTCTGTTATTTATTTTGTTTAATTTTAATTTTAATTTTTGTTTGTTACATAGGAAATCACTATAAAATTTAGTCTTTTGAGTAAAGACAAAGTCAATTGATGGAGGCAACCATCTGATAAGCACTTGATGACTACCAACCATCTTTTTAAAATGCTTTATTCCAATTTTATTGTCTACAACCTTACTCAAATTTGTACTAGACCACTTTATCCTATACTTGTGATATATACATAGAAGTGTATATACATTGTTATTTATTACGTAAGAAATCTATATATTTTAATTTTATTTTTGTTTTTTACGTAGGAAATTTGTATAAACTTTAGCCTATTAAGTAAAGATAAATTTGAGGAGACTCGTTGCTAGGGTTTTATGAGGAAAAACTACTCTGCTAGGGTTTGATGAAGAAAAACTGCTCTGCGAGGATGGCAGCAGCTTTCGGAGGAGGTCTAAAAAATTGGAGGAATGTTGTGATGGCATCGGGTCCGACATAGAGAGTGCATGCTCGTGATGTTTTTTCATCTGAAAATGACTGGAAGGAATAGGATTTTCGAGTGCATGTCGGGAACCACTTGTTAAAGAAAAATGGATGTTTGGAATGATGTGAAGCCAGGCTAGTTCTAATGGTTCAACCAGACTCGGTGGTGGAAGATGTGGAGTATCTAACCAAACATGCCTTTATTGGAAAATTTTTGGGCATCCAAATTTCTCTCCCCTTTGTGGAGGCTTGGGTCAGGAAGACTTGGAATCCTGAAGGTGATGTGGAGGTGATACTGAGTGCAAACAACTATTTTATGGTGGTTTTATCTTGTATTGCAGATCATAACAAAGCATTTGAAGGGGTTCCTTATTTCTATAACCAAGTGGGATTCTTTCTTAAACCTTGGCATGTGGGTTTCAACCCATCATAGGAGCGATCGTCATGGGTTCCAGTATGGGTGCAACTTTCATGGCTCCCGTTGAAATATTGGAGAACTGATATCTTGCATAAGATTGCCCTTCTACTTGGGAAGCCGGTTGGACCATCACAACAGACAATGGATAAAAAGATAATCTCTGTTGCTCGTATTTGTGTTGAAATTGACTTAAATAATCCTATTCTAGATTCTATTGAAATATAATTTGGATCAACTACATGGGTTCAAAAACTTGACTATGAAGCTCTTCCATTTCGTTGCCGGATTTACCATGAATATGGCCACTTGCAAAGAAAATACCCTAAGTTTGTCCCGCCCGTGGCTTCAAATCCTAGGCCCTCTCGATCTAGACAAAGTTTGGATAAAGTAAAAGCCCCGATAAAGGAAGGGGAATGGGATAAGGAAGGTTTTGTTTCGATAAAAGCCCAAAACAAAGGATGAAGGGCAAACAAAGACCTTAAGGATAGCCAACCAGATGCTCTACTCAATCGTTTTGAAATATTAGATGATATTGATCAGTGCATGGAGATACCTAAAACGTCGCTACTTGATGCAAATATAACAAGGTCAAATCAGATGTCTCTTCTTGAGGGGGAACTTAAGGAATCAGATCTAGGGGGTTTAAATGAAGAACAAAGGGCTTTGGATCTGAGTATAGGGGACATGGTTGGGTCTAGCCCTATAAGGGAAACTATTTTAGAAAGTGGTATAAATTTAGTTATGCCCTCTCCTACTCAGGCACTGATGCAGTCATCCTTGGATTGCAAAACTCCTACGGTGTTGGGATTACAACAAAAAATAATTAAAAAAAAATTTTTCGGATAAGAATATGAAGGTGGGTCGAAAGAAAGACCAGGATAAAATTAAGTTAATGGGGGATAATTTGGTGGAGTCAGGCTTGGTGAGAACATTGGACTCCCATTTTTATAACCCCCAAAAATGATTATCCTCTTATGGAATGTAAGGAGGTTGAACAACATCCCCAAACAAAAAGTTGTTTGTTATTTGGTTCGTGTGCATTCTCCGGATGTGGTGTTTATTCAGGAGACTAAATTGGCTATTGATAGTATGTTCAATATTACTCCCAAGTTGTGGAGAATGGGGCAATGCTAGTGTATTGGTGCATGTGGATATGCTGGTGGCATTGCTTGTTTATGGGATCTAGTTAAGATATCCCCTCTTACTTGGATTTCCATCAGATGGTCTATTTCGATGGTCGGGCATGATAATGAATCTGGTGAAACCATCCTACTTACAAATGTGTATGCTCCTGTTGATTACAATGGTAAAGTGAATTTGTGGTAGCACATTTGCTTTGTGAGAAGTTTGGTTCCCCTGTACCCATGGATTTTGGCTGGAGACTTCAACTCTATCACTTGTCTGGAGGAGAAACGTGGTGGGGTGGATCGTCTCGAGCCTTTTTCTTCTGTCTTCAGTGCTCATATCCAGGCCCTAAACTTGGTTGAAATCAAGACATATAATGGGATATTTACTTGGCACAATAGAAGGTGTGGGGAAGCTTCCATCTCAGAGAGACTGGATAGGTTTTTGATATCCAGTTATTGGATGGGTAATAATAGAAGTGCTAGTTCTATGATTTTAGAGGGTGGGGGATCTGATCATTGGCCTATAAAACTCTCTGCTTTGGAGTTAGGGCTAAAAAAAAATCCCTCCTTTAAGTTTCAACTTATGTGGCTTCGTGATCCTCAGCTTCATGATTTCATGCAAGGCTGGTGGACCACTGGCAAACCTCCTCATGGCACCGCTATGTATTCCTTTATGAAGCGACTACAATTTGTAAAACATAAATTAAAGAGATGGAATAGAATGAATTTTGGGAACCTTTCCTTGGCTAAGCTGGCAGCTCTTAGGAGGATGGAAGAAGCTTCAAGGAATATTAGAGATCAAGGATTCACGAAGGAGCTTCTTGTTGAGGAATCTGAGGCTACGAAAGACCTTGTTGAATGGGAACTGAGGGAAGAAATTTTTTGGAAATAAAAAGCTCGAGTAGATTGGCTTCAGGAAGGGGATAGGAACACAACCTTCTTTTATAACTCAGTTAAGGCTCGCTATAATGGTAACCTGATTACCTCTCTTGTGAATTCTCAAGGTGCCCTGCTCTCTTCTTTTAGGGATATTTTAGAAAAGACTAAGAGGTATTTTTCCTCTCTCTTCAAGGAGGACTCCCTATCAGATGATGAGAATGAAAAGCTTATTCGAAACTGTATTCCAATGATTGTTTCTAGAGAGGTGAATGAGCACTTGATGGGTCCAATTTCCCTTGAGGAGTTGGAAAATGTTCTATTCAAGATGAAAAAAAGGAAAATCCCTAGGCTCGGATGGATTCCCGATTGAGTTTTATCAGGAGTTTTGGGATTTAATCAAATTTGATCTTTTGGAGGTGGTCCATGAGTCCCAAAAGAACAAAAATATGCTAAGGGCCCTAAATGCTACCTTTGTGGTGCTTATACCCAAAAAAGAGGGAGCAAATTCCTTGGATATATTCAGGCCTATTGCTCTATGCAATGTTGTGTATAAGATCATCACAAAAATTATTGCTGAGAGGTTGAAGATATGGTTGAGCAAAATCATCTCTGAGGAGCAAGGAGGGTTTGTTGTTGGCCGAAAAATCTTGGATGGGGTTGTTATTGCTACAGAAGCTATTCACTCAATGGAAACTTCTAAGGAAAAAACTATGTTCATTAAGTTGGACATGGCCAAAGCCTATGATCGGGTCAGATGGTCCTTTCTTCAAAAATTTCTTGTTGCTTTTGGATTTGAGGAGGAATGGATTATATGGGTGATGAGTTGTGTTTCTTCTTCCTCATTCTTTGTTCTTGTTAATAATGAGCCATCAGAGTTGTTTGAGGCCTCAAGGGTATTGAGGCAAGGAGATCCTTTATCTCCTTATTTGTTTATCATTATGGCGGAAGGGTTGGGAATATTTCTCAAGTCTCAAGTCATGCAGGGTCTCATTCAGGGGTGGAAGTGGGATAGTAGTTTGCCACCTCTTTCCCACCTTCAATTTTTTGATGATACTGCTTTGTTGGGAGTTGCCACTATCAGGGAAGTTGGAAATATTAGATAGTCTCTTAACATATATCTTGGTGCTTCTGGATAGTTGATTAATGAGGAAAAGTCTTCTATTTTCTTCTTCAATATCCCTCCTCTTATTCAAGCCAGGATTTCTTGCATTCTAAGATTCCAGGTTGGGACTCCCCCTTCATTTATCTTGGTATTCCAATTTCATCTCATCCTCTACCTAGATCTTCTTGGCAGTCTATGCTTGATAATTTTAGAAGGAAGGTGAATCATTGGAATTTCAGATGGCTATCCACTGCAGGTAGAGTGTTGTTTTTAAAATATGTTATTCAAGCTTTACCCATTTATAGATTTTTTGTACAAATAGCTCCCTCTCACTTCATCAAGGACATGGATGCTTTGTTAAGATAATTTTTATGGTCTGGAAAACTTGATCAATTTAAATGGAGTTTGGTTAGGTGGGATTCTATATGTAGGCCGATGCAAGAGGGAGGCCTTGGGTTGCGACATACAACTTTTTTTGGACAAGTTTTGGCTGCAAAACTTTATTGGAGATGGTGTACCTCTCAAGATCATATTTGGGCTAAAATATTATCTTGTAAATACTTGAGAGGTATTTATGAGGCTGAGATCCCTAGATTCAGCTTGGTTGGGAAAGGTTCAGTTATCTAGGACACTCTAAAAATAGGAGCTAATTTAATCAAGTAGGGTTTGTTATGGATTTGCAATCAGGGATAAAATACTCTTTTTTGGGAGGATTCTTGGGATGGCCACCCTCCTATCTTGAATCAATATCCTAGGTTACATTCCCTAAGCATTTTTTTCTTGGAAGCAGGCTGGTCTCATGTGGAGGACTTTAAAAAAATCTAGTCTTTTGGAAATATGGAGATGTACAGGTGGAAAGATCCACAAGAATGGCCCCAGGGGGGACTGGCCAAGGACAGAGAGGTGCTTGCTCTTATTCTTACGAGGAGGCCTTATTCTTCATTGAGGGGTAAATATATTCTGGCTTGGAACCCTGATCCTAAGGGAACCTACTCGGTAGCCTATGGTTATCAATTTCTTGATAAGCAAAAGTATGGGAGTCTTCCTGTCACTTGGTGGAAAAAGGTGTGGAACAAATTTGTCTGGCCAAAATGTAACTTCTTTCTCTGGTTGGTAGCTCGTAATAAATGAATCACTTGGGATAATATGAGAAAGAGGGGATTTTAGGGTCCCTCTTTTTGTGTCCTTTGCAGTAAGAATGAGGATGACTCTTCTCATTTATTTTTCCAATGCTCCTTTGCCAGAGACATTTGGAACCATTGGTGGAGTGCCTGGAACCATCCATGTTTTCATGTGCTATCCCTAGTGGAGTTTTGGAGTATTCTAGGAAGACTTCCGGCCAAGGCCCCCTTCCTTCGGGTGGCTTGTAATTTGGGCCCTTCTTGCATCATTTGGAAAATTTGGCTCGAACGAAACCGACACATATTTTAGGATAGTTATTTGGTTGTTCAATAGATCTAGCAAAGGATCCTGTATATGGTTTAGGAAACCATCCATAGCAAATGTGATGTCTACCCTCTTTTGGATTCTAGGGAGGAGAAGGTACAACAAGCCCTTGGTCTCTTTGGGGATGGTGTGAACTCTTCTAGCCCTAGTAGGGTTCCTCAACTCAACAAGAAGGTTAGGAGAGATGGTAGGTGGAGGCCACCCCCTAGAGGAGTTTTAAAAATTAATACTGATGGATCATCCAGGGGTAATCTTGGACATGCTGGCATTGGTGGTGTTGGGAGAGATTCTACTGGTGGTGTCAATTTTTTCTTTTCCATTTATAAAGGTGTTCACTCCAATAATTTTATGGAATCTCTTGCAATTATTGAGGCCTTATGGAGGGGGTTTTCTCTTGGCTAGAATAGGATTATCTGTGAGTCTGACTCTCAAATTATGGTTAATATTTTAAACAGTAAAAGGGTGGAGGAATTTAATTAGAAATTGGCCTCTGTAGCCGTTCAGATTCTCAGAAGGAGTGAAAAGTTTGAATTTATATCCTTTGTGCACATTCCAAGGGAATGGAATGTGGTTGCTGATTACCTGGCCAAAAGAGCTTTTGAGCTATTGGATCCTTGGAGTATCGATAATTGGGAGAGTCTCCCATCTAGGGACTCTCAATGCCTATGGGAGTTGATCCACAAGGATGTACAAACTTAATGTGGTTTGTTCTTGTTGTCTTTTTTGGGTGTCATTCTAGTCTAGTGGTTTTAGCCTGTTTGGCTATTTATTTGAGTCCTGGTTGGAAGCTCAATTGTACTCTGTAATCCAAATTTTTTATCAATAATTTTTTACCCCTTTATTTAAAAAAAAAATTAAAGATAAAGTTAACTAACCGAGGCAACTAATTGATAAACACTTGACTATTAACAACCATATTTTTCACATGCTTTATTCCAATTTTATTGTCTCCAACCTTACTCAAATTTATACCAGGTCACTTTATCTTGTACTTGTGATATATACATTTTTTGTTATCTATTTTTGTTTTATTCCAATTTTATTGATGTGGGCTAGATTGAACCTTATCCTATATTCTCTTGTTTTTATTTGAATCCACCTATTGTGAGATGTATGGATATGTGGAAGCTATTTTATAAAGCTAGATTCTATTATCGTTATACTATTCATGTTAGACAAAAAATGTTATATTATCTTATTGCAGTATTATGCTAGTAATAGAACATTGTGACTGAATTTGTTGTTATGGGAATCACCAATTGGCATAGGTTTATGCCATATGCTTTAGCAAACCTGGGTACATTACTTGTGTGAAGCCACCTATTGTGAGATGTATGGATATGTGGAAGCTATTTTATAAAGCTAGATTATGTTGTTGTTATACTATTCATGTTAGACAAAAAATATCATATTACCTTGCTGCAGTATTATGCTAGTAACAAAATATTGTGACTGAATTTGTTGTTATGGGAATCACCAATTGGCATAGATTTATACCATATGCTTTATCAAACCTAGGTAAATTACTTGTGTAAAGCCACTTGTTGTGATATGTATGGATATGTGGAAGTTATTTTATAAATCTAGATTATGTTGTTTTTATACTATTCATGTTAGACAAAAAATATCATATTACCTTGTTGCAATATTATGCTAGTAAGAGAACATTGAATTTGTTGTTATGGGAATCACCAGTTGGCATAGGTTTATGCCATATGCTTTAGCAAACCTAGGTACATTACTTGTGTGAAGCCACATGTTGTGAGATGTATGGATATGTGGAAGCTATTTTATAAATCTAGATTTTGTTGTTGTTATACTATTCATGTTAGACAAAAAATGTCATATTACCTTGTTGTAGTATTATGCTAGTAACAAAACATTGTGACTGAATTTGTTGTTATGGGAATCACTAGTTGGTATAGGTTTATGCCATATACTTTAGCAAACCTAGGTACATTACTTGCGTGATGCCACATGTTATGAGATGCATGAATATTTGGAAGCTATTTTATAAAGCTAGATTTTATTATTGTTATAATATTCATGTTAGAAAAAAATGTCATATTACATTGCTACAGTATTATACTAGTAACTAAACATTGTGATTGAATTTATTGTTATGGGAATAACCAATTGGCATAGGTTTATGCCATATGATTTAGTAAACCTGGGTACATTACTTGTGTGAAGCCACCAATTTTGAGATGTATGGATATGTGAAAGCTATTTTAAAAATCTAGATTATGTTGCTATTATAATATTCACATTAGAAAAAATATATCATATTAATTTGTTGTAGTATTTTGCTAGTAACGAAACATTGTGACTGAATTTTTTGTTATGGGAATCACCAGTTGGCATAGGTTTATGCCATATGATTTAGAAAACCTAGGTACATTACTTGTGTGAAGCCACATGTTGTGAGATATTCCATCAAGTATCATGAACAAAGCTTGGCTAGGAGCAACCAAGTATTTCAACTATGTAATCTCCATTAACGAAGAAAAGTTATGCTTTCAATCAGATCTACCTGTATAACCATAATTTCTTATTTTTAAGGGGGGTTCGTTTGTAGAAATAGCAAGGACTATTATCGTGGGGTTCACAAAATTCTATATTTCAAAAGAAATAATTCAATGAACCTTGAAAGAACTAGATGTCCATGTCAAAAGTGCTCAAATATAGAAAATATTGGTTTTTAAAAGTTCATGACCACTTGATTTGGCATGGGATTGACAAGACATATACCAAGTTTGTTTTGCATGGAGAACAACCCTCTAGTTTTGAAAAATATGCATTAAACATGTGCTCTGCCATTGATGAGGGTCCAATTATCAAATATGTACAAGATGATATCATTGGAATGGTCAATGATGCATACAGATTGTTCAATGTCAATTGCTCAAAGAGTGGATAAGGACAATGAGATAATGATGTTGAGTTCCAATCATCTTATGGAGAAGTTCCTATTGATGAATATCATAGCTTTCTCAAAGATGCCAACTGACCATTATACCCAGGTTGTATGAAGTACATAAAGTTATCGATAATTACTAAATTGTATAATCTCAAAGCAAAACATGGTTGGTTAGACAAAAGCTTTGGTGACTTACTAGAGTTGTTGAAAGATATACTCCCAATTGACAATACAATTCCAAAGTCCACATATGCAATGATGAAAATGATGAGGCCATTGGAATTACATTATGTAATACATGCATGCATCAATGACTATATTTTATATTAAAAAGATCATGAAAAGAAGTAAGCTTGCCCAACATGTGGTGCATATCGATGGAAAGTTGACCCTTGTTCCCAAAAGGTATGCATTAATGTTCCTACTAAGGTGTTAAGGTATTTTTCTATTATACTGAGGTTGAAGATAATGTATAGGTAAGGGATTTTATTATTTAATTAGATTTATTGTGTTTATTTATTTCAATATTGTTAGACATGGTAGAAGTGTGTTGATTTCTTCCTATAACTCTGCAAAGGTTATGGAGAATATGATGTGGCGTTCCCAACACAAGAGTTCATATGGAAATATGCAACATTTAGTTGACTCCACAACGTGGAAAACTATAGATATTAAGTGGAAAGATTTTACCAATGATCCACGCAGTGTACGACTTGCAATGGCAATCGATGGGTTCAACCCTTTTGTTGAATTTAGTACTGCTTACAGTTGTTGGTCCATTGTGTTGATCATTTATAACCTCTCACCATGGATTTGGATGAAGAGGAAACATTAAGTGCTCACCTTGTTAATGCCTAGCCCCAAGCAACCAAACAATGATATTGATGTTTATCTACAATCATTGGTTGATGACTTGCACGAACTATGGACTAAAGGAGCATAAACATATGATCCATTTTACAATACTATGTTCAATACGAGAGCAATAATTATGTGGGCCATCAATGACTTTCATGCTTATGGAAACCTATCAAATTTTTGATAGCACTTTGCTTCGAAAGTCAACTCCCTCCTCCTCATCTCTCTCTTTTTCTAATCATGTAAGGTGAGAATGACATCAAAAATCATGAACATTTGCATTTTATATATTTCAACACTAGTGTGACTATCTAAGATGATCACCTAAGCACCATGCAACCATCTCGAGGTGAGATGATCTTATTTTTTGTAAAATTTTTTTCCAAAAAATAGTAAAATTCAAAAAAAATAATAATAATTACAAAGACAAAATTGATCACAATCATTGAGGTCATAAGGAGATAAACCCTTAAAATTGTATAATCTCTCAATCAAACTCAAATCAAGTCTTCTTGGTCAAGCGACTCATCGATTTCATCATTTTACATCTCTTCTATTGACTCATCGCTTGAGGGGGTAGTTATATAATTACAAAATTCATAATCAAGTCAACAATCAAACACTCAATCATACAAATTGCATTTGTCCAAGAATCATTTCCAAAAAAAATCATGCACCCTCCTTGCTGGGGCAAATAACAAGCAAAAATTTAAACTAAATACATAACTATGCAACAAAAACTTCCTATTCGGTATGTCCAAAGTCATCGCGTATAGAAATTTGGCTTGACACACAAAGTTGCTCTACCCTTCAGCTAAAGGGTTTACCGAAATCAAGTTTCATCAATGTGTTGGAAGCAATGATTCTATGACTTTCACCCTTTCCATGATTGGGGTATCTTATGTTGATTAGATCAATGGATATCATCAACCATCAATTTGACTTTAGGTCATCTATTTTTTCTCCATGTTGTGCTTTCACACAATGCATCCCAAAAAGGGACATCTATAGACACCTAAAACACATCATATTGAGGAGACTACCTAAATGCACTTCTTTAAAACATGTGACTCACCTTGGGTAGCCTCAGGGCTAAAATAGTGGTTTTCCCCACTTAAACAGAGATATTTTCGTTTGCAACTAGGGTTGTCTCACCCTAATATGACCTCCAGACCAGGGTCGTTTCACCCTAATATGACCTCTAGATCGAGGTTGTCTCACCTCAATACAATCGTACCAAAAATAAAATTTAAAAATAAAGTGGGACAACTGGTAGCCAAAACTAGCAGTTAACCCCGTGCATGATCACACATCATTATTTAGCACCTTGCATGAGCCAAAATAGAAAAATGTATGCATTAATCAATTGCATGAGATTTCAGATAAAAGCATTCACTTTTCTTAATGTGAACTATCTCTTCACTTTTTCATGCAATGGGTTTGTGTCATTATTAGGTTTCTTTCAATAAATCTATATATAGGCACTCACCCCCTCAATTTTTCTCTCTTTCTTGCATTATGATTTCTTGAGTTCTTGTTAAAGATTTATTGTTATCATCTTGGGTTCAAGTTGATGCAATGAAATGCTGCCTCATTCTCAATTTCCAATCTCCCTCATCGCTGAAAGCCATGTTGTTGGATTACTGCAAGGATTGAAAGTTGTTCTTACATATTTTATGTAAATCAAACATTCTTACTTTGGTGACTTATTTTATCCACTAAGTTTCTCCCATAGTGCACTAATCCATCAAAACATCCTTGGTCAATCCTAAATTTCATCCCGAATCAGCCTCAAAAAACACAATTACAAGAGCGTGGCTATCTCGACCTGAGGTGACCCGTAAGTAAGGTCATCTTGCCTCGAGATGGCCTCTGATAGAGATATTATTATATAATTTTTCTTTTAGCAGGGTTTACAATAACATATTTCTTATTTCTTAGATCAGTTAGGATTTAATTTATGCATGCATATGCTTACATTTTATTTTATTCATCGCATCACTATCATTAAAAAAAGCCCTATCTCAAAGGGCTTTGCATATGCTAATGATATCCCTTGCTTTCTTTATGTGTATATTACAAGATTCATCAAGCACAAAGGAGCACAAGAACTCAACATCTAACTCCAAGCGGTGGTTGTGGAAGCCCACTCCAAACACTTGTGATTATGGGAAAACCTCAGAGTGCATCAATTATGTTAAAAAAAGGGAATCAAACCCTCTTAATATTGTAATTCATTGTATTAGATTGATAGCAAATCCCCTCAAAGGGGATCTTATTGTAACCTCTTTGGAAAGAATGGATTTACCATTAATAAAAGGGCACCACATTTATATATGTTATTTTTATCATTGTTGTTATATTGCTGCTATCTTTCATTTTCATTGCATGGGTGCATGGTTTTTGAGCTATCACTAAGATCTTGGTAATCCATCTAGCCCTTCTTATTATGATCTCTCCACCTATTATATATTCTCTAACACTTGGATGAATGACATAAGAAAAGAATTTATTATTTGAAACCATGTGCTTGAAGTTCTTTAAACATCTAACTAGAGCATATACTTGTTTTTCAATAAAGTTATACTTCTCTTTATATCCTTTCAAGGTTTGGCTGAAGAAAGCAATTGGTCATTCATATTGGTTCACATATTTTTGTGTTGATAATGCTACTATACTATTCTCCTTAATACGCATAAATACTAAATTCCTTATCAAAATATGGATTGACTAATATAAGAGTTTTTGTAATAGCTACTTTTATTTTCTTAAAAGCTTTTCTTTGTTTGTTTGTTCATGGAAATGGCTAGTCTTTCTTTAGCATAAGCATCATTGGCCTAACAATTATTGCAAAGTATGGGATGCACCTTCTAATATTATTTATATTGCCAAATAAATATTGCATCCCTTTTTTGTTCCTCAACAATGAAAGGATAGCAATAGCCTTGACTCTATCAAGATCTATGACTATCCCATATTTTGATACAATATTCCCTACTAATTTTCCTTGTGATACGCAAGACACATTTTTTTGGGTTGAGGCATTTTACAAATTCTTGACATCACTAAAAACCTTCTCTAAGGGCTCTTAGTGATATTCTTTCCTCTTAGAGAATATTATAAGATTATTCAAGTATATTAGTATCACTTTGTTGAGTAAATTTTGGAAGGCAATGTCCATAGCTCTTTGGAATGTAGCTTTAGAAATAGAGACCTAAAGGCATCATCTAATATGTGAAAGTTCCCCACTTTTTGGTAAAAGCTATTTTATGTTGATCTTCATCTTCCACCCATACTTGAATGAAAATAGAGAATCCCCAACAGTGTGAATATTTTAGAACCTGTAATTGTTTGAAAATTTTATTCCATAGAAGGAAAAGGTTAGTAATATTTTAAAGAGTCTTTAATTACAAGTAAACGCATATAATGATCTCACCATTCTATTTTGTCAAAGGCACCAAGTTGGACACCCATGTGCTATGCTTGATTGGATATATAATGTTTTATTCAATTGGCTTGTAGAGATCTTTCCACATAATAGGCTTGATTTTTGGATTGAATGGCCTCTACTTTTGTGTTATAATATTGACCTCAAGATATAGCTCAATTGTATGTTAGATGATTTACTTACTATATCCTTTAAGGTCTTCATAGGTCCAAGCCATTACCTGTTTATATTTTTGGTGTAATTATATAAGAGATTGCTTCTATGCTTTAGTAGCTACTTTGCCTATTTTTAGCACTTTTCTTTATGGTAATATTCCTTATCAGTAGTGATTTACTTTCTTCCTTTGAACCTATCATTTGGACTAAACAAATATTCCAAGGTTATCAACCAATTTGGCAACTTGTTAGATTTAAACTAAATGATTTGGTCTCCATATGTTTCTTCAATGTTTGAAGACATCTCTTTGGTATATTCATTTGCTTGTTGGAGGAAATGAATGATATGCTCATCACTTTTGAACATTTGCTAGTTTACTTTATTGTCAAAAATAGCTAGTCTAATTATTATATTTACCAATTGATGATTATGGAGCAAATCATTTATTGGGTCAAATTGTGTTCCAATCACTACCATTCAATCATCATCCAGATTTTGAATCCTTGGGATAACTTTGAACTTATAGCATTAAGAAATTCAATGGGATCTTAGAACCTATGGCTATGAGTTTTTTTCAACCTATTTTTTACCATACATTGAGACCTTACTTTTCTTATTATCATATTAATTTCACCAAAAATCTAATGTAATTTTATACCTCTTATTTTTGCTATCTAGATTCCAAGTGCTAGGGTTTTATATTCAACCATGTTATTTGAGCAACTAAATTACAACCAATATGACTATAATAAATTTCATCCTTTTGATGAAATTAGGAATACACTGGCACTAATCCCCTTCTTACTTCTAGCACCATCAAAGTATAATTTCTAAAACTTAGTGGGTTTCTCTTCTTTCCTTGAGACTTTAGGAATGAACAAGCCTTCTTATTGAATCAAATATGTCCCTATGCTAATTTGTTTACACACTTCATAAGACTATAAATTTTGCATGTTAGTAGCCCATTGACTTATTTGATTATATAGGATAGAAGAATGAATATTTGTATAAGATGCTACTTAGAGTATATTTTTCACTATAGTAGGACAGGTTCTCACCCTAGAAAGAAATAACCAAAAATTGCCACCAAGACCAACCAGATGAGCAACCTTGAATCTCCATCAATATATCAAGTAGTTGATTCAGAGAAAATATCTACAAAGGATGGTCTACATAAAATACTAATAGCATGCTCGAAGCTCCCTTTACCTTGAGGTAAAGCCATTCAACCATATTAAGCCAATAAGGAATTATAGTCTTTATGATGATGACTAAGCCTCATCCCATCATCAAGAGGACCCCCTAAACCATCATGGTGGTGACTAAAAGGGTTTCCTTGATGATGAGGCCTCTAATAGCTCTATGGAATGACACCTACCTACCTAACCAGTTGTAGAGACCTAAAATTGAGCCATATTCCTATGGTAATTGGATCACAACACTCCATATACCTAGGGTTGATTTCTAAAAGGCATGAGCAACATACCCATTACAGGAATTTCAATAACCTTAGAGGGAGATAATGAGGGGAACCAAAAGATCCAAGAATATAGCAGGGTAAGCATTCCTTATTGGCCTTCATAAAGATTCCATTAGATACCCAAAGGTAGAGGAGTGAGAAGAGCTTGTAAATCATCGAGGCCAAAAGCATGCCCATCAAACAAGGCTTGATGAAATCTTGTGTAGTAACATTCTTGAAAGTCACCCACCATGAAGAGTAGGGCAACATCAAGAGCAATAGTGGTCCAACCAAGAGTATATTAGAAGTACAAGGGAGAGATCACTAAAGCAACCAAATTAATGGAAGGGATACAAGCCCCTACTAGGATTTGAGGAGCCAACATATGAATGGAAGGAATCGCCAAGATTGGTTGGTATTTGAAGGAATAGGAGGCCCTGAGATAGGCCTTGTCCACCAAGGCTAACACCTATGCTCATTTCATAAATGAAGGTGGATGCATTAAATAATTCTTTTAAAAAGAGGACCTTGCCACCCATGAAGAAATTTATGGTGATTTAACTCCTCACAACTTTAGACTCCCCTAAATTTAATGCAACATGGTTCTCTGAATCCTGCAACCTAATTTGATGTTGGTGCTCCCACCCACACTCATTTTATGGGAAATTTTGAATTTCAAACCTTACCTATAAATATTATAAATAGGAGTTATTATATATAAAAAAAGGAGTTTGGATTTATTGATGTGTCAATTATCTGACACACAACATTTGCTTTTTCTATTTTCTTTTCTCTTGCTTAGTTTAAACTCGAACCTTGAGCTAGCTATATGTACTGGACATGCGACTCTTTTGATTATGAATGTTAATTATATGAGAAAAATTATGTTAAATCTTGATCATGCATTTTTTATGTATTCAATAGTCCTCCTGAGTTGAGATAAAAATTATATATTCCTCTTATTTGGCACATCACCCCTATTAGATAGGCTAAATATATTTTTGTTTCTATACTTTACTTTTCATTGTGTTGTACATTTCCTTTCTTCTTTCCATTTTCCTTTGAAGCAATTTGATTAGGAGGATATTAGAATAGGAGAAAATGATGAGCACCAACAAAGACACCTAAAAGTAAGGAATTGGCCTTAGGTAAAAAACCCTAGAGGTCATCCGATGGGAACCACATCCTATGCCTCCCCAAAATTTCCAAGATTGGCATGCATATATGAGGTATAGGGAACTAGATGCACCTGCTCCACCAAGGTGGAGGTAGATGCTAAGGATACAACTACAAGGGTCATGGTACCTAGGGAGTGCAAGGGGGCCACTCTTAGCTCCCCAATAGTTTAGACTAGCATGCCTAACGATGAGTGTCGTTAATATCATTATTTAATTTCAATTCCATTTGTCAAATCCAGGGAGGCATCCTAGGGCTGTATACATTAGAGAAAATGAACTGCAACTTAGATATCAAGACATTAGATTTTTCTAATAAAGCTAAAAATCTTTGTAAAAAGGAAACAATGTCACTTTGCTCCCTTTTGCTTTAAAACTACTTAATTGTAGAATTGACAATTAATCTAAGTTTACAAAATTTGAAATTGTTGAAGGAATAAAGAAACTAATTTATACTTGCTAATTTAAATAACATAAAAGAAAAATGTTAATTTTAACCCAATTAAGTTTAACCATTTTGAAATTGAAACTGCTAAAAACTATCAAAAAAGTTGCTGGAAAAATATCAAAAAGTTGTTGGAAAAAATTGTTCAAAAAATTGCTGAAATTGAAATACAAAAAATGCATGTAAATAATTGCACACAAAAACAAAGGTCATCTACCCAGGTGTTGTAGGTGAGTTGGAGAGGAGAGGGAAATCCTCCAAGAGAGGTCCCAGGTTCAAATATCCACCCTACCAAAAAGCTGAATTGGGTATACAAAATCCAATTTATAATGTTGGTGCGAGCAGGGTCGGGTGCGACTCCTGAGTGAATTTGACGGTGTAGAATCCCCTGTTCGTGGTCTCTCAGACCAAGGTGGCCCCGCAAGGGGTTTTTCGCTTAAGAAAAAAAAAAATAGAGGTCATCTAGCAGTAAATAAACTCACACACATCACACCTAAAACATAAGAAACATCATGCTAAAAATAGAGAAAATTTTTGTTTACAAAATTAGGCAAAAAAATGACAATTAGCAAAAATTGCAAAAATCACAAAACTATCAAAAAACTTGCAAAATGCTTTCTTCCACCAGCCCCAAGAGTGGGCCCTTACTCCTTGGTCTAGTAGAAGGCGTTTATCACCCCAAACCTAAGCTCTAAATTATCACTCACTCATAAATCAACATATCTAAACAATACTACACTTTATTAATTTTGTTGTCACAAATCAACAACTTTTACAACTTTGTCAACTACCACTTACGTTCTATTTTATGACTTAATATCTAACTCTCTACTCTATCCAACCAGTGGATGAGTCGTCCTATTTATACTATTTATTACATCCATATTTGCAACTACAAAATCAAAGAATGTGCTATCCACACTTTATTTGTTGTTTTGTTGCAGCAGACATGGTCTATTCTAGGACAAAATCTGTTGCAAAAGTCATTTGTGTGCCTATTCATACCTTCAATCCGATGGGAATCGACCAAGAATGGTTAAAATCAGTTGTTACACCTATCCTCATGCTAAAATCTCTTATTCCTTGTGAGATGGATGCAAAATTTTCTTTTTAATTGAAATTGACTATTTCAACCTATCATTCTAGAGCAGGACATGACAAATTTTTAGCTTGTCATTATGGAACTACTCCGAAATGACAAGCTAAAAACTTGTCATGTCTTGTTGCCAATAGTTAGACTGCATGGGAAAAATTTTAGGTGTATGATAGGTCCTTCCTTGTTATATTGAATACATTCTAACCGGTTACACTTTCTCCTTTTGAATTTATCTATGCCCTCCTTTAATGTTGCAGGTGGTTGCCATATGTATGTTGTGTACAACTATCCCTACATTTTCTGCACTATTATGCCCTATTTTGGCCGTGAAGTGACCGCTTTGATACTAAATCACCTCAACAACTTATTTTAGGCAAGAAATCATTACAAAATAGTTCCACCAATCACAAGTCACAAAAACCTTATTGTACTACTAATTTTATTATGTTGTTTTATCACTAAAAATCATGAAAAATAGGACAAAAAATTAGAATAATAGTCTCTTAACACATAATCATGCAAAAATCACCAAACTAATGCACTCTAATAAAATATTTGGTATTTAACTATATTATGTTTTGAAAAATGATAGTTTTATGTCAAAAAATATTGTAAAAATGAGGTATTATTTGGCCTCATCATTCCCCCCCAAATTATCCTGATGCATGTCCTCGTGCATCCTAGTGAGCCACATCAATACTCAGGTCTAGCCTTCTGAACAACATTCTTTGTCGACCACATGAAAAATTGTTGAAATTGCTAACATGTTTGAAATGTAAAATTTACTGCAATTTTTGAAAAATGTTGCAAGTGTTGAAATTGCTGCAATTTTTGAGAAATGCTGAAGATTCTGTAATTTTTGGAATTGTTGCAATTTTAAAATTGTAAAAAATCTGAAATTACTATTATTTTTGACAAATATTGAAATTATGAAATTGTTGAAAATCTAAAATTGATGCCATTTCTAAAAATGCTGAAAATTGTTGAAATGCTGCAATGTTTTTGAAATTATTGAAATTTTTTAAAAATTATTAAAATTCTAAAATTATTGCAATTTTTAAAAATTGTTGAATAGTTCACATTTTCATTACCTGCCACTTGAGAAATTTCTCCTTGTTGCACTACACTAAGTGTTCTGCAATTAGATACAAGTATTTCATTTTTTATTCTGCAATTTTATAATTTTTACAATCTGCTTCTTGCTCTGTTCCTGTAATGGCTTCATCACTACCTTGTTTTTCTGACCCATTGTTATTTTTTCTTTTCAGTGGTTCAACAATGTCCTTTTTTACTCTACTGCACCTTAAGTAGTTTTCTAGAAAAATTTCTTCTTGTAATGCAACTTAGTCTAGTTTTGATTTTTGATATCTACAGTTTGAATTGTATTAACAAATTCTATTAAAATTTGATTTTTATCCTCCTTGGGTGATGTACTTACATGTATTGAGTAGTCTAAACTTTAGGGAATTTAGGTGTTGGTATGCATTGCTCCTCCTATTTTTCTGGAGCTTCTTTGGAAAGAATACATCATTTTGTGCCCAAATTATTACAAAAACATAAAACATGAGCTACATAGTTTGTTTAATTTTTTTATTTTTTTTTCCAATATTTTTTCTTTGTCGAGTTTTGTCATCTAAACAAGTGTTACCTAAACAAGTGTTTCTTGAACACCATCATCTTCATCCACCTTTAGTATTAACTTCCTCTTTCTTCCTTGGTCTGGATGGTGCAGGGGGTGTTGTTTTTTTTGTGCTACAATAGTTTCTTACTGCTTTCTCCTTAAGCTTCTTCTCAAAGGAGGGGGTGAAGGTGGTTTTGTCTGAGTTTCAACCTGTTTTTCCCCTATCTTAGTAGATATCACTGTAACGACTTTTCTCCTATGTTTGGTGGATCTTATCAATGTTTGTACCCTTGTTCTCTCTTTTACACCACTCTCATCCGTTTCTGCAATTTTTCTTCCTAAAAACTTGTTTGTGTAGCCATTTCATCTTTCTTTGTAGAAGACAAATTGGCTATTTTAGCCTATGTCCCAATTACTCCAAAACCTAGTTTTATATTTCCAGACTAAACTTTTTATGCAACCAATGGTAGGATAGGGTGTTTCTTAACATGTTGAACAAAATATTCCATGTTTTTACCATATTTATAAATATTTTTGCTAAATATTGAATTATCATATGTTAATGTTAAATGCTAACTATTACTAAATACAAGAAACACATACCTTACTACTCTAAAAATTTATCATACTTCATGTAGTTGCTACTTCTGATGATTGTTAGCAAGCTATCTAAAAATAAAAACATGACATATATGCAACAAGTGATATTTGTACAATGATGGATAAATCAAGAAGGCAAACATACCGAGAACTATTTTTCATGTAAGCCTTAATTCAATAGAACCTTTGAAAAGGTTTTCACTATTCAATTATTCATCATTTTTTTAAGTTTTTTTTTTTCATTTTTTTCATTTCTTTTTATTTATTTATTTTTTTAGGAGCTTCAATGAGAAAGAGTGTCTCCCAAGAGGCTTCAATGAGAAAGAGTGTCTCCCAAGAGGCTTCAATGAGAAAGAATATCTCTCATTTTTATGTGGATAAGAACAATCTTTATTTTACAAAAACACATATTTTTTTGCAAAAAAACAACAACAATGAAGCATCAACCTTTCTTTTCATATGAGCAATAAGAATATTCTCATGTCATCATTGCCTCCTTATTGCTGAAAATAAAATATTAACTTCATTTTTCCTCCTCCTTGCTGAAATTGATGCATGTCCTCATACATCCTCATTTTGTGGGACATGCCTTATGCTATAACTCTCTTTATTTTTTCTTTTTCTTTTTTATTTGTTTTTATTTTTATTTTTTTATGATTCAAAGATATAATCATTCAAAATATTTGTCAGAAGAGGAAGTCTCTTCTATCTGAGTTGACTATTTCTTTTTTTTTTTTTGGGTTTCTTTTCCCTGTCCTCCTTGATCAAATCGAAGAGGAAGAGGAAGTCTCTTCTATCATATGTAAGTTTGACTATGAGAAATATCAAACAAATTCCACCTTTGTTAGTCATTTAGGGTACAATTATAAATGATGTACATTCACCACTAATGTCCTCCTTGAATCAACAATCGAAGAAAGTTGAACAACTCCATTATTAAATATTTTTTGTTCATCCTCACTGCTCTTAATATGATCATCATGCCACATTTTCTATCGTTGTTGAATGGACTCTATTTGGTGAATTACCTCCAACCAAAGTTCATCCAATGCATTCAATAGTAAAATTCTCTTGTTTTGTACTTGCAACAACTCAATACCAAACAATTTTGCTTCCTGGTTATTAGTCAACCAACTACTAATATTCAAAGGTTTTTTTGGTTGTGTTCAAGATTCAACAAGCTCAAGGTCATCACATTGGTCACGATAAACCCACCTCCCTCATTTTTGTAGCATGAAGAGACGAAGACACCATCCTTGATCTATAAAAGGGATTCCCCTTTGGCACATCTCTTTGTAAAATGCACCCTAAAAGGGTCAAAGTGTATCAAAAGGAAATTTTCCAAATTTAATAAAATATGTCATTTTTATTGCAATGGTGTTGTGTTTTTATGTATACAAATTGGCGATCACGGTGGTCTTTGTAGCCTTGCATGGGCCTGACGCCAGGGCCTTCGCGACCCTGCTATAAATAAAATTAAAAAATTAAAAAAACATATATAAAAATAAAATAAAATAAACTTAAAGTTTTTAAATTAAAAACTTTAAAAGCCCGCCCAATTTCATTAAAATACAAAAAAAAAAAAATCAAAACTTAAAAAAAAAAAAAAAAGCCTTTTAAAAATTATAGAAGTAAAAAAAAAAATCAAAACATTCAATAACAAAAAATTAAATAAATAAATTGTCATTTAAATTCCTCATAAAAAAATTAAAAAATATATATAAAAAGAAAAACAAAAAAGTTACAAAAATTTGAAAAACATGTAAACATAAGCAAAAACAAATTCAAAATAAAACATTTTCAACCAAAAAAAAAAAACATACACAACAAAAAAAAAATTCAAACATTTTCAACAACAACACCAAAAAAAAAAAATCAACTTAGAAAATATTCAAAATAAACAAAGTTCAAAAATTTCAACTTAGAAAAAAAATTTACAAAAAAAAAAAAAAAACATTAGAAACACATTTCAAGCACGAAAAAAAAATCAACTTCAAGTTCATTGCATTTTCATAATAAAAGCATTTTAGGTAAATATTTATTTGCATCGCATTTTGCATCTTAGCTTCCATTTTGCATTTGCATTATACATAGGCATATAAAACAAAAAATCAAAACACACAAAATACAAACAAAACAAAAAAAAATACAAAAACATGTTTAAAAAAAATGATCAAAACAAAATTATCAAAAACTAAGTCAACTTTGCATTTTTGTATTTTTTTTTATGTTTAATGTGCATTTGATTGCATTTTTAGGCATCCAAAATCGAATTGCATCCTAGATTGCATTGTATCTTGCTTTACAAAAACAATAATAAACAAAAACATTCACACACTTGCACGTCTCACAATAACATTGGTAGGTTGGATTTAATCACCAACCTCCAATTCAGACCGGTGATGTTGGAATTCATCTCCTTCCACCGGCTTACCCCCTAGATATCCTTAGAAAGAATAGAGAACTCCTTAAGTTGGTATAGGTCACTTGTGTTCAAGTTGTCTCCCATTGTTGGAATGATTGTTGAATCAGAGTGGAAGAGCTAGGAAAACCTCCCACTAGGATTTAAGGGTTGTACCCTAGACTCTTTTGAGAAATCACGCTTGACACTAGTGTTCTTAATCACCATCTTAATTGAGCTCCTTTATTCTAATAAAAAAAAAACTTCTTCAAAATTCCAACATCAAAACACACTGAAACTCAAAACAAAAATCAAAAACCTCAAAATTACAAAAAAAAATCAAAAACTTCAAAAATCCAAAAACAATAAAAAAAAATCCAACATCGAAAACAAAATTTGAAAAAAATCTTGAAAACATTGTTTTTTTATTTAATTTGTGTGTTATTCATTTGTATTTCCAACATAGTTTTACACACATACCTTCACATTCGCCACCTCATTTCACCTAAACCACCTCCCACATTCATATCAAAATTCAAAATTCAAAAAAAATCAAATCAAAAAGCTCCAAAGGAACAAAACCCCTTTGGTAAAATCAAATCAAAAGGTTCCAAAGGAATGAAACCCCTTTGGTCAAATCAAATCAAAAGGCTCCAAAGAAACAAACCCTTTGGTCAAATCAAATCAAAAGGCTCCAAAGGAACAAAACTCCTTTGGTCAATTCAAATCAAAAGGCTCCAAAGGGGATACCCCTTTGGTCAAAACAATCAAAATACTCCAAGGGGGGATACCCTTTGGTCAATACAATTCAAAATGCTCCAAAGGGGACACCCCTTTGGTCAAATAAAATAAGAAAAATCCCCAAAGGAACTTAACCCCTTTGGTCAAATTTTATTTCAAAATGCTCCAAGGGGGGACACCCCTTTGGTCAATTCAATTAAAAATGCTCCAAAGGGGACACCCCTTTGGTCAAATCAATCAAAATGCTCCAAGGGGGATACCCTTTGGTCAATACAATTCAAAACGCTCCAAAGGGGACACCCCTTTGGTCAAATCAATCAAAAATGCCCCAAAGGAACCTAACCCCTTTGGTCAAATTTTATTTCAAAATGCTCCAAGGTAAGACACTTCTTTGGTCAATTCAATTCAAAATGCTCCAAAGGGGACACCCCTTTAATCAAATCAAAAAGGCTCCAAAGGGGACACCCCTTTGGTCAAATCAATAAAAAAGACTCCAAAGGGGACACCCTTTTGGTCAAATCAATTCAAAAGGCCCCAAAGGAACCCAACCCCCTTTGGTCAAATCAATAAAAAATGCTCCAAAGAGGACATCCCTTTTGTCAAATCAGTTCAAAAGGCTCCAAGGAAACCAACACTCCTTTGGTCACATGAAATTCAAAAAGCTCCAAAGGAACCAAACCCCTTTGGTCACATTACATCTCAAAAACATCAAAAGAAAAAAAAAAAACAATAATAAATATAAAACACAAAAACATTTTCATACACATTACATTTTTAATAAATCATTTTCACAATCCATCTTCCATTGCATTCACACATTCCAACTTTCATAGTATTTGCACATTCATACCATTCATATTCATTAAAATCAAGAATAATTGATGGTGCACTATGTCTTGTTGCCTTGATCCGGGGCACCTCACATCAAACATCACCAAACCCATTAATCATAATAATACATTACTTCCTAAGCATAATCCTAATGTTTTCAATCAATCAACCATCGCTAGTGTCTTAAGAAACCTCATAAATGTAGGAAAATAGAATAGTCAATCGCTTTCGTTGCATTCTCATTTGAAAATGACCACTTGCTCGATTGCAATTTACAGATCCAGCTATGCAAAAAATTGTATCCACTACAGCTAGAAATTGTTGTTGTGTCACAGTATACAATCTACAACATCAAGAATCATTTTAATCACTAGCCTCACATCTACACTCCTCTGACTACACGAATAGGCGACTGTGTGGATTTGTACATCTCTGTGCAGAGTGTTATCTACAGTTGTAGATTAACAAAATTATTCGATGTCGTTCCCATATTTGTTGGTGAGTTGCGTCTGTGTAGAAGATTCTGCAGCGTTGGCTACGATGCAAAGCAAAATTTTACTAGAAAAAAATTGTGATGCATTTGCGATGTGCCTCCAACCTCCGTTCCTCCATGACCATGTCGAGAGTCGTCTAGCAAAAACTAATGTAGCATGGCATCTATGGCAATCAGGGCCTCTACAATAGAGGTTGAAATTGGCCAATCATGATTCATAATGTGGTGCTAGGCTCACAGAATGTAGATGCGCACAACGCTCATAGAGATCACGCTTGTCGAATACCGTTTTTCTAACTCCCGATTTGCATTTGAAATACGTAAATCGCCTATGCTAAGATTGTTGATGGCTTGCGGTAAAAAAAAAAAAAAAAATTGTCTACAAATGGGAGCCGCTGGTTTTCATGGTGCCTTTAGTCCCACATGGGATAGGCCAAAAAACCTGGTGGTGTTTAGAAAGAAAAACATGCCTATAGACACTTGTCTACTTGTGGGCAGACCATACTTAACCAAGTAGAACCTTCGCTAATGCCACGTTAGGAAAATTTTATTCGCTTGTCATGTCCTTAGATCACCATGTCTCATAGTATCCTTATGTGTCCACATTGTCCACTTGTATTTATAGGCCCCGATGCATCGCGTAGACCTCCGTGTGTCAGCCAGCTCTCAGGCACGTGTCGAGGTGGTGTATGCCAAGTTTGTGTCACGTAGGCTAGGGGTAGAGTCATTGTGTAGAGTCCTCCACGTAGATCTTAGGCATCATATGAAGAGTCTGGTTTCAATCACCAATGCTTCTGCAATCATGTGTCCAACATGTACATCTTAGGGCCACCACTTAGGATTTGTTGTTCTAGTGTACATCGCCTGTCCAGTTAAGGACTGATGGTCTAGGTTTTGGCATAGATTTCACCACATGTCTGTATTTGTCTTGCACATCGAACAATAGCGTTAGGTTTAGATTTTCTAGTCCTGGATCTAAGGCTTGCGTCATCAGCTGTTAAGAGTTCATAGTCCAACAGAGCACAATATCCAAGAGCAGAGCCCACAATCTCCAAATTAGGAGTGGAGCTCGCTCTCCTGCTCTGATACCATGTAGGAAAATAGAATAGGATTTCATTAATCAACACTGATTAAATAATACAACGTAGGCCTTAGAATAGCTTGTAACCAATGGAGCCATCAAATCACTAATTAGATAGTAGTTATAACAATGTCAACATTGTTACAACAATACTAACGATATGCCTAATAATGTAATAACATATGCTATACGCTAACGCTAAAAATATGTCAAATTATTTTAAGACCATTGCACTTATATACACTAAGCATATCTTGACTATTAGCAATTGATCTCAAAAATATTCTTGAACCAAACACAATTTCACATCTTAAAAACATCTTATGCCAAATAGGGATAACACCATACTTGGTAGAAACCTTGAGGTGAAAAGAGTCATCCTTGATTGTCCCATTATGCAACATAGTCCATGAGAAAAATGGTTTTTACTACTATCACAGTTGCTTCAAATTCAAAAGAAAGAGTAGTAAGGATAGGGTACAATTCTCATCACACTTAGGTTGAGAATATGATTCCCCAAAGCTCTAATTCCTTTGCATCACACACCATTGATTGATTGGGTTGTAAGGATCGTACTTCATTTCCAGTCAGATGGTTAAGTAGTCATATCCAAAATTTGAGAAATCAAAAATAAAAATTATGGACTATGGAGTTAGCCTCCATCGAAGCTATAGATATTTGATTGGCAGTGGAGTACACTCATGCATGGCAACATGTATCTTTTAAAGAGACCTCTGACCACACATATGAACAAGCTAGTTTCTTGGTTTTCATCCATAACAATTTTACCCAATTTACTCAAGATGAGTTAATGAACTCAATTGCACACACACTGGTTCTTGATTGTCTCGGGTCATTACCATGCTCTTGATTCGATAAATGAACTCACTTTACACACATTTGGTCCTACAAGAATTAGGCAGATTTAGTGAGTTTCTTCAATACACTAGATTGTTTGAGTCTTTATAAAACAACTCTATATCCTTTATCCCTAAGGACAATAAAGTCATAAACAAGCCTTCATTCCATACCACCATCACATAGTCATAAATATCATAATCCATTTCATCCATGTGGTCATACTAGTAGTATCATATTGGTTCCTTTGATTAAGCAATAAAGACAAAGTTTGCTAAATAATGGTTCAAAAACCTCTTTGAAAAAATGATCAATAAAAAATACCATTCATTCAAATGGTTCAAAATATCTTTGAATAACGATCAATAAAGTAAAACCATTCATTCAAATGGTTCAAAATCTCTTTGAACAACGATCAATAAAGCAACATCATTCATTCAAACGGTTCAAAATCTCTTTGAACAACGATAAATAAAGCAACACCATTCATTCAAACAATTTAAAATCTCTTTGAACAACAATCAATAAAGCAACAACATTCATTCAAATGGTTCAAAATCTCTTTGAAAAATGATTAATAAAGTAACATCCTTCATTCATAACATATACATTTCATAACATGTACAAAAAATAATAATTTGAACAATCAATCATTGCACATATACATAAACAATCACAAAACAACTTGGGGAAGTTCAAGATCTCACACCTTCCCCATCAATCACATCAAATGATCAATCAAACAACTTGGAGGGATTCAAGGTCTCACACCTACCCCAACAATCACATAAAAAATTAACATTTCAAATAATCAAATTCAAAAAGCTCCAATAGAATCAAATCCTTTGGTCACTTTCAATTCAAAAAATAAAACAAAAAATTAAAAAAAGGTCCAAAGGTAACACATTTTCTTTGGTCAAATTCAATCTCAAAAAGGCTTTCAAAAACCGAAATGCTATAATCTCAACTCCCTAAGAAAGCCATGCGCTTGGACTACTCCATGGGATAGAGATGCATATTTTCTTCTTTCACTCAACCTTAAGTGATCCTTGTATCTAGTGATTTACTCTAGCACCCTAGCGGTTGTAGCAATTGGCTGTCCATACAATTTGATAGGAGGAGTAGATTACCATAAGGACAATTATCATTAACATAATTCAAAAATCCCCAAAGGCATAAACCCCTTTGGTCAAATCAATCCAAAATGCTCCAAAGGTACTCAAATTCCTTTGGTCAAAAAAAAAATCAATCATCAAAACATAAAAACAAAATAAAAATAAAAAAATCATGAGGTGGCTATAGCATATCGTCGACAACATATGATTTTATTAGGATGAGTGATATAGTGAAGTGGTATGAATAAGTCCACAAAGATCACGTTGATTAAAATACTCAAAGCAAGTGAGGATTTAGAGGGTATGGAAGAAATTTTTAACAATGAGGAAGGTAATGATTGGTTTATATCTTATACTCAAAAACATCAAACACCAAAACATTTCCATTCATTTTTTGTCTTACAAAACCACAACAAAAACATTGCCATGAATATTTTGTCATATAAAACATAAAACACCAAAAACATTTCCATGCATCTTTTGTCATACAAAAACATAAAACATCAAAAATATTTCCATGCATCTTTTGTCTTACAAAAAAAAACACACACAAAAAAATCATGCATTTAAAAAAAAAAAACAAACAAAAAAAACAAAGAAAAAATTCAAAGATATCTCAATTCCTTTGGTCAAAAATAAATTCAACAAGCTCTTGAAAGAATAGAAGTGTTCTAAGAAGGCCATGAGGCTGGACTATTCCAAGGGATAGAAGTGTATATTTCCTTCTTCCACTTAGCCTCAAGTGATCCTCGTATACAATAACTTATCCTATATACTTAGCAGTTGCAGCAACTAGCAATCCATGTAATCTGGTAGGATGGATAAATTACCATAAGGCCCTTGAAAAGTGATTCACCTCATGCAAAAACTGAATTGTTATCATCTCAATTCCCTAAGAAAGCCATACGACTGGACTACTCCAAGGGAAAGAAGTGCACAATTATCAATAATGGTCAAAATCACAATTGAAACAAAAACAAAAACATTCATTTCATTCCAAATATTATCATTTGTTTCATTGCTTTCATCATTTCATATCTTCTCCATTAAATCATCGCTTGAAGGGATAGACAAAAACAACAAATTCAGTTTCATAATCAAAGTCAACACTCAAAACACTCAATCATGAAAATTACGCTCATTAAAATGAGCATATTTTCCATGATTGGGGCAACACAAGTTGAATTTTATTTGTGACCATCTTACACAATCCCTTCAAAAGCAAATGGCTACAAAAACATTGCAAACCCTCCAAATAATCGTCTCACATCATCATCATATCAAGTGAACCTTCTACCTAATAATTTACTCTAGACACTCGGCGGTTGCAATGATTGGTTGTCCATGCAATCTGGTAGGATGAATAAATTACCATAAGGACACTTATTCAAAATCATTTCACATCATCACGTTTGAAATCAAATCAGGTTGATCCTTCAATTTTTGAGTGACTTGTGTTCAAGCATATTTGTCCAAGGTTGTCATTGACGCCTACTCCACGGGGTTACAAAACATGGAAAACTTATACTTCATCATTTTGCATTAAGGAATTGCTAACAATCACTAGGACAATGAGCTCCTAGGGTGATTGGTTCCTTTACCTCATCATATTGCATGTCAATTAAACCAAAACGTAAATTTATGACAACATAAGTCCACCCCAAACTTGGGGCATCCAACTTGATATTGATTTTTAACATTTACATCAATCACATCATGCATTTTTACAAACATCATCATCATCATCACATCATTTAGTGAACCTTGTATCTAGTGTATTACCCTATACACCTAGTGGTTGCAACGACTAGAAATTCATGCAATCCGATCGGATGGGTAGCTCACCATAAGGACACTCATTCAAACATTCAACATCAAATCACTATGATATTAAATCAGCTAGGTCCCTAAATATTTGAGCTTAGATGTGTTCAAAATAGATTTACAAAAGGTTATCCTTCAAACCTTCCGTTGGGTCAAAAATGGAAAACAACCAAATTATTTTTGGTAATAATCAAAAATCACTCAACTATCAAATTCCCGAATGACTGGTTCCTTGAACCCATCATGTGGAAGGAATTACTAAAGTCACAGTGGAACAAGAAATCCAAACATGATCGAATATTTTACCACAACATTTTGTGCATCATTGAAATCGAAGGCAAATTTACAAAAACACAAACAATCCCAAACTTGGGGCATCAAGTTGATCAAAATGACATACATTTGCATCACATCCACATCATTTAATCAACCACCTCCTTTCATCATATACATTTGGTCAATTTGCTCGTGGGTTTCATCCTTTACCCATTCGCCAATTGAGGGGGTAAGCAAACAAATAAAAAAAAAAGTTATTCATTATTGTGTGTTGAGAATATTTGAGTCTATTTCTCCATCAAATAAAACCATGTGTCTTTTGTTTTTGCACCGCATTGTGTTTCACACAATACAGTACAAAATGGGGCATCTGTAGACACCAAAATCTAGGCATTTGCATTACATATCACAATTGTACATAATAATATATGCCTAGGGCTAAACTTAGGCATATAATTCCTGCACATTATTCATTGGTATTGCACATCACAATTCTGCATAATAATATATGCCTAAGTCTAAATTTAGGCATATAATTCCTGCACATTATTCATTCACATTGCACATTTTAATTTTTCATAACATCTTGCACATAATTATATTTTCTAGATTTTATTAAATTTGGAAAATATCCTCCTATGATACCCTCTCTCCTCACTTGACATGTGTCTTGGCCACATCACCATCACCCGGTGCCACCTCTCATACATCCTTGTCCCCTGTGTTCCTTCACATGGGGTAACCCTCCATAATTCACTCCACTTACACCCACCCACTTTCCACACCTCACTCCACACTTCACTCCACTTGCACCTACCCACTTGCCACATCTCACACCTCACTCCACATTTCACTCCACTTACACCTACCTATTTTCCATATCTCACACCTCACTTCACACTTCACTCCACTTTCAACTACTCACTTGCCACATCTCTCCAGTTAAGTGATACACTTCTAGTGACTCACTGCAACTACCTAGGAGAGGTGGCTACCCAATCCCTATCACTTGGCAACCCTGACTTGCCACCTATCCTTCCCTCCAAAATCCTCAAAGACCTAAAAAGGCACCATCACATGACCAAGAGAAGGGAGAGGAGGAGAGGAATGCTAATGTTATGCTGCTCAGATTGTGTTATGTAAGCCATATTCATTGTTCATCTTCTTCTATATTCATTTTACATTAGTCATTTCATTTACATTTATCATTATCATTGTGACAGGTGCTACTAAACCCTTGTCCATTTTCATGTGTGCAGATTTCAGGTTCAAGATTCAACAAGCTCAAGGTCATCATGGTGGTCACGACAAACCCACCTCCCTCATTGTTGTAGCATGAAGAGACGAAGACACCATCCTTGATTTGTAAAAGAGATTCCCCTTTGGCACATATCTTTGTAAAATGCACCCTAAAAGGGTCAAAGTGTATCAAAAGGGATTTTTCTAAATTTAATAAAATGTGTCATTTTTTTTGCAATGGTGTTGTGTTTTTATGTATACAACTTTCTTCTTTTTTCTTGGTTTCTTAAAACACATTCTTAAACAATCTGATTAATGATTGGCACATCTTTAATAGCTTGAATTAAAGGGATTATAACATTTAAATATTTTAATTCCTTTATCAAATCTAATTTTGAAGATGTTATTTTTTATATCTCAAATTGTTCAAGATATGATACTCTCTTTTATGAGTTATCTTGTGGAATATTTTCTTTTTCTTGTTTTTCTTATTCTTTTTGTTGTTATTTTTCAGTGTAGATGGATTTTCTTGTTTATTCTCATCAACTCCCATTTCTATAGTGATAGGTGGAGTAGGTTCAAAAAATGTTTTTCCTGAAAATAATTGAATGTTGTCACAATCACTGACATTTGTTATGGTTGTATCTTCTAATTCAGCCCTAGAGATAAGGGTTACTTGTTTAAAATGATTGATATTGGCCATAGGTGGAACTAAAAATGAAGGTTGTTTTGCTTGTTGTTGCTATTTTCCTTGAGATAAATTATGGGTACGAGTAGGCAACAAATTTGCTTTCTGATTTTGATATTGTTGTTGCCCTTGGTAAGATTGTTGTTGTTGTATCCATTGTTGTCCCTGCATTTTTGGTTGCAACCGTGGTGGATGTTATTGATTTGATTGTTGATTAATCCATCTAGGTTGAGACCACTCTTGGAAATATGCCCATGGTAGTTGAATCCAATGTTGTTGAAATGGATTTGAAGTAGACCATGGCATATACCAAGGATTATTTCCCCAATTTTTAGTAAATTGAGAAGTATTTTAATATGGAAATTTAAGAAAATTACCCTCTTGTCTTTGTCCTACAAAGTTGTTTTCTTTCATAGGTTGAGATTGTTTTTCAAAGATGCTTTTGAGTCTTGGTAACATCTAACATTGATCTGTAGGGTGTCCTTTTTTACAAATGCTACATATAGCAGATATAGAAGTATTATTCAAAGAATAATCATGAAGAGAGTGCTCCTACTTACATATTGAACAATAGATGGCTAAATATTTAGTGGGTTCATTCTTTTCATATAATGTTTTACCAATATGTACTAAAATATTAGCTTTTAGATTAGTAAATTCTTCCATGAATTCTTTCAAAGCATTTTTATTGTTACCATTTTTGTGTTTTCTATGCCTTGAACGGGAATAATTTTTATAAAGTTAAATTATTTTTGGACATTTAAGTGTATTTGCGTCTCCTCTTCCTAAAATATCCAATACATATCTTGATTCATCTTGTAGTCCTCTCAAGAATATAACTTTACTTAATTTTGATTCAACACCTCCACATCTCTTATGAACAAAAGAAAATTTGTCTAGATAGTCTTCTAAAATTTCATCTTCCTCTTATTTCATTCTAAGCAATTTATCATTTTGATTCTTGACTTGATAATATTCTTTTTTTTTGGTAATTATTTTAATAGATTAACAGTGGGTTTTTATAGAGGATCCCAAAACCTTATGTACAAAATTAGCCTTACTTCTAATGATGCATCATGCCTCCTGGCTGGAAATATAAGCCTAATTGCAAGAAAGCAAAACCTAGACTAATTGCCCTGAGGCTACAAAAAGGGCATTTAAGCCTGATTAACCAGATAACAAAACGAAAAATAACCGAGATAACAACAAGTAATAGCCGAAGAAACTGAAACATTGGAGAGCAGAAGCAAAACAACCAAACACCAGACAAAGCTGCTATGGATCCTCCTGATCCTCCCGATTTCTGACGCTTCTAGGCCTGCTTCAGAATTTTAATCATGGAATTGACGGTAGTGAGAATGGTTGAAGCCAGGTCCAGAAGGGATTTACCAGGAGGAATCTCCCTATCACTCTCAGTGTCCGACGAAATCTGCTGCGGAAGGACGTCCTTCTCCTCCTTTCTGACTTTCTTCAGACGCTGGGAGGATCTGCCAGGGGTGGAGGATTTGCCACCAATACTGCATTTTGGCCGAGAACGAAAGGTGCTGTTGTAAGGGGAAGGCCTGTCAGCGCTGGGAGGGCTGTTTCTGAAGGGGCTGGAGGCTTGGCCCTCCGCAGGAGAGGACACATTGCCGGGGGCTTGGGAATTCAAGGGGTTGACAACCTGAGGAGGAGGGCGCATGGCCAGGGCATGCCTGTAAATGACTGCCATGAGGCCTTGATGGGTGGGAGGGGATGACGATTTCCTACTCTTCTCAATGGCCAAGCCAAGGGAATACGTAAGGTAATCAGGAAAGCTCACTTGCTTGGCATCACGGAGGTGGTTATAAAAGCTAATGTGGAAGCTGCGGAGAGGCTTCTCGGGATCATCACATGTAATATATTGCATGATGGGAATCATGGCGGACCTGTATGGTTCAGGGAGGGCTGACCGAAGGAGGCACGACTTGTCCCATCCGAGGTTTTTCCCTTTATCAGGGAACTGCTCCAGCTCCTCGGCCCAATTGTGGTTATCTCTTCTGATGATCCGCCCATGGGAAGGCAGACCAGAGACCGCCGCCATGAAATCAGCCGAAACACGAATATTAATTCCTTTTACGACCACATCACCCTGGGTCCAAGTATCAACGAAGCCCTACGAAATTTCTTGGTCGGGGCCAACAAATTTTTCCAGGAAGGGCAACAGCTTCTTGGCTTTCATAAACATGCGCGCCTCATCGCAAAGGGAAAGAGTAGAGGGCTCGATGAAGGGACCAGCCATGGTTAAAATAACCTGTAGAATGCTCCAAAGATAGAGGTTGAAACAAATCATCAGCAAATATAAGAAGGGAGGGGGAGGATAGACCTGACCGTGAGCCGCCACCCACGATCGACCCGAAGCCAGCGCCGCAAACCTAGGGCCAAATAGGGAAGGTGGCACGCAGATCACGAGCTCACCCATCCTCTGTCTGAAGGTGCCACGTGGTCTCTCCATTCCTTTTGCCATAAAACCTTCGTCCTCCTTCCATGCACGGGAGAACGTTAGAGGCTCCGAACAAAGGAAGGACTGGAAAGAGCATGCCAAATCTGAGGCAAGGATTTGGCATGATCCAAGCCCAAACATTCCCGCACTCCGCCAATGTCCCAGCCACGCGTGAGCACCATTGGAAAGGGGTACTTTGAAATTCCAACATCGAACCAATGCCAGGAATGGGAAAAAATAGCAAGACCGCCTTGGTGGAGAAGAGTGTGCTGATAGCCACCAGGGCACCAAGTCTGGTGCGCCTTGGAAACTTGAAAACAACTAGCTTTGGAAAAAGGACTGCACTTCGTGTGACTCGTGCGCCCACTATCGCACAGGGGATTGGATAGAGCTGCCACCCTAACCCGATACTCATCGGGAAGGACCTTCCAAAATCTGCGCGGGGAACACCTCATGAAGGGATATCCGCTCTGGCCAATCTTTCCACCTCGGATGGGAAGCGAGATCGCCACACGATCGGACACGTGGTCGCGAGCCCTTTGTTGGCCATGTGGTCAGCCACGCGATTGCCTTCTCTAAGGATATGACTTGCTTTCCACCTACCACGTTGGGAAAGAAGCGTTCTTGCCTCAAGAACGATGTTGAAGACCCTCCAGGATGGGTCTTTGGTGCCTAGGAGGTAATTCACAATGTTGAGCGAATCTCCTTCAATAATTAGAGGTCGAGGATCCTCGGAGAGGATCTGGATTCCTTTCAGAGTGCCTCGGGCTTCGGCATAGTGATTCGTCTGGGAGCCCAACTCTTCACAGTAGGCCACCACAAGATTCCCATCATGATCTCTAACAACACCCCCTGAACCAGCGGGCCCAGGATTACCCTTTGTCGCTCCATCAAAATTCAATTTAATCCACCCCACGGGGGGCTTGGTCCATATAACACTTCTTCGACAGGGACCTGTAACAGCTTCCGGAGACGGGCAGAGATCCATCCTTTTGAAAATCGCTTCTTCGCTCGAAAGGTGGGGACGGGGACTGGGAACAACTTTAGAGTTCTCGATGGCATAGGATAAGGCCCTTTGAGCGACACAAGGAGGCACTTTTGGGGCTCTGCCAAAGACTCTGGCATTCCTCTCTAACCAAATTTGCCAAATGGAGTGGTGGAAGGAGGCCTCAAGGAGGAAGCGGAGTTTAGGATTCTTGAAAGGATTGGGCCATTGATGGAAAGCATCTCTGAGGGAGCGGGGAGAGCACCAGAGGATTTGGAAGGAGGATAGGACAATGCTGAGGACCGAGTGGGAAAAGGGGCAATGCAGGAATAAATGATCCCTCGTCTCGCACTCCGCTAAACACATGTAACACCTATTGGGGAAGGCAAAACCCCTCTTGTGAAGGTTGTCAATGGTTAAGGCTTTGTTGTGAAAAGCAATCCACGCAAAGAAGTTCACTTTAGGGATGACCCCTTTCCTCTAGACAACTTTCCACCGATAATCCAGGGTAGTCTCGCTGGTAAGAAATTCATAGGCGGATCTGACAGAGAAAAGACCATCCTCCGTACCACTCCAGATGATTCTATCAGTCCTCCTAACAGATGGAATTAAAACCGATTGGAGGATGTTTGCCAGAAAGGTAACCTCATTATTAAACCCTTCCACGACTGGAAGTTTCCACCGAGGGGAACGGGTGCTCCGGTCTATGAAATCCACCACCTTGAGTTGGGAATTTGGGTCGGTTTGGCCTCTCAGCCAGCAAGGTCCGCCCTCAAGCCAAGGGCTTCTTCAGACGCCCACCTGTCCTTCCAAAAGAGGATGAGGTTGCCATCACCCAAAATCCAGCGGGCTCCCAAGCTGATCAAATGACGGGTTTGGAGCACAGATTTCCAAAAAGTCGACGCTTCGGGGGGGGTCTCAGCGTCAAAAAAAGAATTGGAGCCAAGATACTTCCTTTTGACCAGCTTAACCCACTCCACCGGGTCACTAGTTAGGATCCTCCAAGCATGCTTAGCGATCAGAGCTGAGTTCATAAGTCTTGATCTCCTCATCCCCAAGCCGCCTTGGTCTTTCCACGAGCAAACCTTGTCCCAGGCAACAAGAGGGATTCTGGATTTCTCTTCATTGCCAGACCACAGAAAGGTCCTCTGAATCTTCTCAATTTTGGAGTGAACAGAAACTGGAAGCATGAACACAGACATAAAGTAGGTTGGGATCCCCTGAAGACAAGCTTTGGTAAGGGTGGCTTTCCCGGCTTGCGACAGGAGTTTGCCCTTCAAAAGTGCCTAGTTTCTTGTGAAGGCGTTCCAGGATCATGTTCCACATACCTCCACTGGCACGGCCATTGCAAGACAGGGGCAACCCCAGATAAGACGTAGGCAGGGAGTCAATGGTGCATTCTAAAATTATGGCAATCCGGAGTTGCCTACGCAAGGGAGTGTTAATAAAGTAGATTTTGCTCTTGATGTAATTGACCTTTTTCCCGACAGCTTGCTCGTAACGGGAAAGGATCCGCTTGAGGGATTTGGCTTGGGCAATAGACGCCCCAGTGGAGATGAGGGTGTCATCCACGAATTGTTGATGAGTGACAGGTTCAACTCTAGAAGTGGGCAGAATGCCAAAAATCTTGTTCTGACGAAGAGCCTCTTTCATAGACCAGCTCAGAACCTCCGCCAGAAGGATGAAGAGGATGGGTGACAAAGGGTCGCCTTGTCTGAGGCCTCTGGCACTTTGGAAATACCCAGTAGGGGACCCGTTGATCAGGACGAAAAAAAGGGAGTGGATATACAGCTGTAGACAAGGTCAATCCAATGAGGATGAAAGCCGAACTTGAGGAGGACTGCACACAAGAACCTTCTATCAACTCTGTCAAAGGCTTTGTTCATGTCTAGCTTAAGAAAAAGAGCAGCATTCTTGGAGCGGTAAGCAGAGTGAAGAGTTTCATGGACAGTGATGACACCGTCAAGAATGTTTCTGCCTTTAACAGTGCTTCCCTGACAAGGATCAACCAGGAGAGGGAGAACGGGTTTCAGTCTGTTGGCTATAGACTTGGTGAGGATCTTGTAAAAAACATTGCACAGGCTGATGGGCCGGTAGTCAGAGAAGCTTTTGCAGGTGGGAGACTTAGGAATGAGAGCAAGAAAGGTGGAATTGAGTTTCGGGTGAATGGATCTGGAAGCTTGAATATCCCGAATAGCTTCGCACACATCCGAACCCACAACATCCCACATGACTTGAAAAAAATGGGGGGGAAAACCATCGGGGCCAGGGGCCTTGTCTGGTTGCATGGAGAACAAAGCTTCTTTAATCTCGGATGAGGAAAAAGGTTCCAGAAGCTTGATGCTTACCTCGTGGGGGACTTTAGTCGAAAAGTTGGCAAGCAAAGATTTTTGGACCTGAATGTTGTTGTCGGGAGGAGTGCCAAGCAAGTCCTGGAAAAAGTCAACCGCTTCGCTCCTGATTTCCTCTATCTCCCTGGTTACGCGCCCATCCTTGCAAGACACTTCTCTGATCTTGTTGGCCCCTCTGTGCCTCATGGTAGATGCATGGAAAAACCTCGTGTTGGAGTCTCCATTCTTCAACCAAAGGTCTCTAGATTTCTGGCGCCAGAAGGTTTCCTCCCTTGCAAGAATAGAATGGTAATCCACCAAAAGGCTCCGTTCTTCCTCCCTGAGGCCCTCGGTGTAACCTTCGAGCTCCATTCTCTCCTCCAAAACTTTTAGGTTCTCCGAGATGGACCTTTTGGACTCAAAAATGTTGTCGAAAACCTCTTTATTCCATATTTTCAACTTCTTTTTGACCATCTTGAGTTTTATAGCCACTCTCTTAGAAGCGGTTCCTCCCACCTCCTATTGCCACCACGTTGAAACCAATCCTTTGAAGTCTTTATGAGAAGTCCACATGGATTCAAATCTGAAGGGGGTCTTAAAAATAGGCCCGTCGTTCATCTCCAAAAAAATAGGGTTGTGGTCAGACCCAATCCTTGGTAGGGTCGAGAGAGTTGCACCACCAAGGATGGGAATAGCTTCTTGGGAAATGAAAAATCTGTCGAGCTTGACTTGAATCAGGCTGCTCCCAATCCTCCTATTGCTCCACGTGAAGGATGCCCCTTTGAGTTCGATGTCAAGCAAGCTGTTAGTAGAGACAAAATCTCTGAAGTCCTCCAAGCTGCGGCTGGAATGGTCGGACCCTCCTTTTTTTTTAGATGGGTGAAGGGGACAGTTGAAGTCTCCCCCTAAGACCCAAGGAAAATTACTAAAATTCTACCTCATCTGGGAAATAGCTTTCCACATTTTTGCTCTCTCCGTGGCAGAATTCGAAGCATAAACATTGGACAGGATCCAGGAAAAATTGGTGGTTTTGGAATGGAACAACACATTGATAATCCTATTGGAGGTTGATAGCAAGCTGCCCTCAACACTCACTGGATCCCACAGAACCATGAGACCTCCCGCTGTTCCCACTGCAGGACTGGACATAAATTTTGCCTTGGCCCAAATGGCCTTAGCAACTTTATCAGAGGAGATAGCATCGGTCTTGGTCTCTTGCAAAATTAGGATGGAGGGGTTAGTCCTCTTTCGGAGATCAGCCACTAACCTTCGTTTGGCTGCTCCATTCAGTCCTCTCACATTCCATGAGAGAACTTTCATCTGGACAGTTTGAGGTTCTTCTTGCCTCCCCTTCCTTGTTGGGGGGGAGGTTTTGGTACATGCGCTTCGTCCATCTGAGTATCAGAGTCATCCAGAACCAGCAGACGTTGGGTTCCATTTGCGACGTCTATCGTTGTCTCTTTGTCTCGCCTGTCTTTGTTAGGAGGACGGCCCTGCTTCCTCTCACTACCAAAATCCACGCTTTGCTTTTGGCTCCTCGTATTTCGAGGGCTAATATGACCGGATTGTTCACCCCTCCTACCTAGGAGGTAATCTTCTAGCAAGGTTTGGGAATGGTTGAAATCGGGATGGCCCTGGTCCTGGAGCTTGGGTGAATCAGACTGAGTGATATTTTGGGAGGGAGTCCGATCCTTCTCCTCCTACGAATGGCTTTCCAGGTGAGAGTTTGCTCCTTGTTGAGTGTTTGCTCCAAACTGCACAGGGTCCGTTTGGTGGGTGAAATTCTCTTCAGGCTAGGAGAATTCATCGCGGTCTCTGGAGGGGCCTGGAGATTCATGGCCCTTCGCATTTGGAAGATTTGACTGCTTCGCCTGGCCTTCACCATGTTCCAGGGGGTTACAGGTTTCACGCTTCTGCTTACCCGGTTTTTGAAGAGGACAATTGGACTGGAGGTGCCCTTGAGAACGACACTGGGGTAGAAAGTTGGTCTATTCTCATAGACAATAGCTTGTTTGTGAAGAACGGTGCCTCCAGACCGGAGAGTGATGGAGGTTGGGAGCTCCGCCTCTAGATCCGTCAACACGCAAAAGTGAGCTTGGACGAACCTTGTTCGAGCTCGGGTGGGAGGGTCAATGGTGACCAACTCCCCTATGGAGCGAGCAATACCTCTTATTACATTTTCATGCCATCCAAAGAGGGGAAGACTCGGGAGCCTAACCCATATTGGGGCAATGTTGATGTTCTGGGTGTCAGGATTGAAGTCCATGCCCCACTTCCTAAGAAACAGGCTTCTACGGCCCAGAAACCATGGGCCTCCAGCCAGGATTTTACAGTAGTCCTCCTTGTTGTTCAGTCTAATAGCGAAAAAACCTCGGGATAGGGCCGCCAACTCCATATGCCCAGAGGTCCTCCATTTGCTTGTCGCCCACTTGCGAATGGTCTCCATGTCGGGACGACCACCAATGAACTTACCTATGAGGGTATACTTCTCATACTCCACGAAGCTTGAGAGGACTTCCGCCGGGATGTCCAACTCATCCCCAACCAAAAATAGCTCCTTGGTAAAAAAACCGCTTAGGGTTTCTGAAGCCGCTGCTTGAGCATACGACTTCTATGGCCCACCTCCCCATTTGTCTGGTGGGTCCTTACCCCGACTGACATCGTCGTCAATCCGATCTCCTTCATTTGGCAAGGACGCCTCCGTACCTCCGGACCCCGGGTGCCCTCCGACTGCTCCGTTGTGCCCATGGTTCGAACCGTTGCCGCTCCCGTGCTCTCCCGTAGAGGACTTCCCACCCATCGTCATCTTATCCATCCTCCAACTTGATAATATTATTAGTATCTATCCAAAAATATATTTTTATTTCATCCCAGGTTTAAATTGAATCAGGTGCTAAGGTTATGAACCATCGTAGGGATGATTATTTAAGAGTGGAATGAAATAATTTAAGTTTTTGATTGTCATTAATGTAATCATAAGCTTGGAATACAATATTAAACTCAAGTAGAAATATATTAGGGTATTTAGATATAAATCCATTGAAATTTGGTAACATAGAAGGTGAAATGACTTTCATAGGAGTGTTTTGATTAGGATCTAATCGAATGAGATTTTAAAAAGTTTTGGTAGTTGTACTAGTTGTACTAGGATGGAGCACATTATTGGCTCTCCCTAGATTCTCTTGTGAGCCTACCATTATGGGTTCCCAATAGCAATTATAAATCATATTAAATTATCCTGATTATATGGATTTGTCAAGGGAAGGTGGTGTTGAACTACTAATTTTTCCTCCTTGTAATGATTTCTCAAGGAATCCTACACTTATTGAAGTAGATGATTGTGATTCTTGAAAATTCTAACATTTTTGGCAATCCTAAATTCAAATAACTTTGGCATAGGTTCAACCTCTTATCGTGAATGCCTTCTTCCTGTGGTTTGTGAAAAGTTTATTTTGTGTCCTCTAAATCTATTCATACTTGCTATTAAAACAAAATTCCTATTCTAGTGTCCTAATGTCCAAAATGCAATCTCAAACAATACAATTATTTTTATGCAAAGTCATCAATTTCACAAGAAAATAATTGACACTGGTTGTTCTCTAATAATGCCTATGTCCCTAGCAACGACACCAAAAATGATGAGTGTCGTTAATGTCATCATTTAATTTCAATTCAATTTGTCAAATTCGGGGAGGCATCCTAGGGTTGTATACATTAGAGACGATGAACTGCAATTCAAATATCAAGACACTAGATTGTTATAAGAAATATATAAATCTTAGTAAAAAATAAATGATATCACTTTGCTCCCTTTTGCATAAAAACTACTTAATTGCATAATTGACACTTAATCTAAGTTTGCAAAATTTGAAATTTTTGAAGGAAGAAAGAAAATAATTTATGCTTGCTAATTGAAATGACATGAAAGGTAAAATATAATTTGAACCCAAATAATTTTAACCATGTTGAAATTAAAACTGTTAAAAATTATCAAAAAAGTTGTTGGAAAAACTGTCAAAAAGTTGTTGGAAAAACTTATCAGAAAAATTGCTGAAATTGAAATACAAAAAATGCAAGTAAATAAATGCACAAAAAAATAGGGTTAGATAGCTATAAATAAACTCACACACATCACACCTAAAACATAAGAAAAAATATGCTAAAAATAGAGGAAAGTTATGTTTACATAATTAAGCAAAAAATTGATAATTAGCAAAAACTGCAAAAATCACAAAACTATCAAAAAACCTGCAAAATGCTTTCTTCCACTAGCCTCGAGAGTGGGCCCTTGCTCCCTGGTATAGTAGAAGGTGTTTATCATCCCAAACCTAAGCTCTAAATTATCACTCACTCATAAATAAACACATTCTAACAATACTACACTTTATTAATTCTATTGTTACAAATCAACAACTTTTACAACTTTGTCACCTACCATGTACATTCTATTTTCTAACTTAATGTTTAACTCTCTACTCTACTCAACGATTGGATGAGTGGTCCTATTTATGCTATTTCTTACATCCATATTTTCAACTACAAAATCAAAGAATGTGTTGTCCACACTTGATTTGTTGTTCTATTGTAGTAGACTTGGTCTATTTTAGGATATAATCTGCTACAACGGTCATCTGTGTGCCTATTCATACCTTCAATCCAGTGGTAATTAGCCAATAATGGGTTAAAATCAGTTTTTACACATGTACTCATGCTAAACTCTCTTATTCCTTGTGAAATGGATGCAAATTTTGCTTTTTAGTTGAAATTAACTATTTCAGTCTGTCATTCAAGAGCTGCTTCAGAATGACAGGCTAAAAACCTGTCATGTCTTGTTGTTGATAGTTAGACCATGTGGGAGTGCTTCCAGGTGTATGATAGGTCCTCCATTTTTACCTTGAACACATTCTAACTGGTTGCACTTGATCCTTTTGATTTTATCTATGCCCTCCTTTAATGTTGTAGGTGGCTACCATATGTAGTGTACAATTGTCCGTACATTTTCTACACTATTATACCCTATTTCAATTTTTAAGTGACTGCTTTGAAACTACATCATCTCAAAGAATTATTTTAGGTAGGAAATCATTACAAAATAGTTCCACCAATCATAAGTCACAAAAACCTTATTGTACTACTAATTTTCCCAAAAAACCATGCAAAAACAGGATAGAAATGCAGAAAACAATTAAAACAATGGTATAATGTCTCTTAACACATAATCATGCAAACATCAACAAAATAATACACTTTAATCAAATATTTGATATTTAACTATGTCATGTTTTGAAAATGATAGCTTTTATGTCAAAAATATTGTAAAAATGAGATATTATTTGGCCTCATCACCTAATGGGACCCAAAATTTAGAACATTCATCCCTTGATTAGAATTTATACCATAGCTTTGGTGAAGGTCATGGTCATTAGCTTATTAACTCACTCTACAGATTCACCTGGTGACTCTATTGCTAAAGAACAACTCATAATAAATAGGAGCCATCATCCATAGATGAAGTTGTGGAAACCTCCTTTGAGTTGCATTATCACCACTTGGCGACTTTGCTACAAGTGAGAGAAAATAAAATCTATAAGAAAAGAATATAAAATAGGCCCATGATTTAATGAGTGTAAAACCCTCCACTAGGTCAATAGAGAGAGAAAACCCCTAGCTTCTTGTCCCTCCTCTTAAGCTTGGTAGTTAGTGAAGGAGATGACAACAAATTATGGCTACCCTACCAAACCAAAATCAAAGAGCACTCCCTACTTGGGAAAATGGAGACCCCCTACCACTACCAGCAACACTAGCCACATGGGACCAAATTCCTACCTCTACATTAAATTCCCTATCATATACACCAAGGAGGATGCTACCACTCTAATAGAGCATCTCCAGCACATGGTAAACTTGTATGAAATCTACAACATTGCATAATATGATGTTTCCATCAAAAATCCAACCACATCCCTCAAAGGAAAAATAAGAGACTGGTATGCCCCTCTTACCCAAAATTCCAACATCAACTAGGACTAGCTTGTGAATTAGCTCATTGCATGCTTTGAAGAGAAGATAGATGGTGTGTCCCTATTAGAATAATTATCCACCATCAATTATATCTTATTGAATCCATGGATGGCTTAAATGCTATATTCTATAAATATTAGTAGAGGGTCCCAAAGGAAATTTGATCGATACCAAGTACGAATTTCATATACTACCTCAAAGCAATCTATTCTAAAATAGCCATGATGGTAAAAACCCTGGGGGGTAATTCATTACTAATACCCTATGGTATATCCACTCAAGCTAAAATATATCTCATAAAAATTGGGATGTTTTTCCCCTGACCACCTACATCTCTTCATTTAGATATTCAACCATTGTATCATCCCCTTTAGTTATCTACCCAACCACTTTCCAAACAACCTCTATGTTTGGTCAGTCTTCCACATTGGTATCTCCTCCTACCACCACCACCACTACATCATCCTCATAATTCCAAGAAATGGAATGGTTACATTATGCTATGAGGGATATGAATAATAAAATAATATCCCTCATGTATCAACAAAATTTCCAAAGGTTTGGCTACCAAAACTACTTTTACCCTCTGTTTCATCAAAATAATTAGAGTTATCTTCCTACAACAAATGGATATTGGAAATACCCTCCCCTTGGAAAAGAGTCTAACCCTTTCTAAAATATTGGAACGCAAATAGTACCCATTTTAATGCATATCCAACTTGCTTCTATAAAACCAATAAGATACATGGTCCTAGCCTAAAATAACTATATATGATATCCTTATGGTTGGCTATGCTACTACCTATACCTAGACTATGGATACTTTGAGTAGGCCCCATGTACAATGCCTATGCTCATTGAACCTATACAAGTATTGTATCCAACTGCATAAAGTATATAATCAGAGTATCCCTTGGTACAAAATATCGGATCACTAGAACAAACCTTTGTCAAATGGAACAAAGGAGAAGTCTTTGCCATCCTTAAATGGATGAGCACTCAACTAGATAATAAAAATCAATTTCAATTTGGTGTTCTCACTAGAGAAAAAAAAGGATGGTGGAAGATGCTAGAGGATAGCAACAATGGGTAATGGAGGCCCCAATATGAGAAAATGATCTAGCATGGAAGATGAACCTAGATTAGATTAAACTGCTAGTGTCTAGATAGCCAACACTAGTACAACTAAAATTAGGTCTGGTCTAAGATCCTAGCTTCAACCTAGAGAGGCCCAAAGCATAGTGGGTGCCCCACACTACACTAAAATTCCAACCACTAGAATCCTTCAATATGGTTGAAGATCTTAATAATACCACTATGCCAATACCTATATGGGATGTCCTCACTCTCCCAAGCAAATGAAATAGTTAGAGTAGGTCTTAGAGAAGTAATATATCATTGGGTAGTAGAAGGAGCAAGTCATGCTATAAATATTTGGTACTAATAGGCCCAAGCCATAGCCATTCTGTCTAAAACTCATATGTGGTGAAAAATCATTCATATTTACCTCATGGATTTTGGAGCAAGCACCTCTATCATGCAAATTAGGGTAGTCGATGCCTTGCAACTGGCCTATGAGCCAGTCAAATCAAGAGTGGTGTAGTTAAATGGGACTTTGATACACATCCTTGGACTCATAAAGGACCTACAAATTTCTTTGTATGCTTGTACCAATGTAAGTATCATTCAATAGGTGGTTGTGATTGATATCATTACATCATTTAGCCTCTAGCTCTCTCAATATTTCATCGCAAAGATTTATGAGTACCTCTATCTAGATTTATCCCAAATGTTCTTAAGGACTTGCTACGAGGCTAATATAAAGGTGCTATCTAAATAATTCCACTTGAACCACATGGAGTTTAATCTAAATAGTAGGATCAAAGGTAAATGGGATTACCTAATTTCTAAACAAGAGTAAGATATTCTCAAAGACCAAGTGCACACCCAAATATTAGACGATTAGATGGATAAATGGGTAAACAACATGTGGGGTACAAACTTGTATGAGGGATCCATAAACATTGAACCTAAGAAGAACATGATGCAAGGAGGAGAGCTTGAGTTTCCTATAGAAGATAATCCCTCAGAACATCCATAGCACACTAAAAGCCAAGACATATTCCCACTCAGCCAAGCTACCAAGATAAGTAGAAGTTTGGGTTATTATAGTCTGAACATTATAGGTTTCAATGAAGCAACAATCTAGGAAAGGATTAACATGTGTGTTTCCACCACATACATTATGTAAATAAGTGGTATTTAAATAAATAAGGGCAAAGTACCATATTAATTAGCCAATATAATAGGTGGTGTAATAACAAAAGATAAAGTACTTTGAGAAAATAGCCACATGTGGAAAAATAAGGTGTATGGGGCAAGAGGACTGATGATCGGTAGAAATGACATGATGAAATAAATTCTACGATACATGGAGGGGTTGCTAAGGAGGACATTCACCATAGTCAATGAATGATAATGTAGCAAAATGATAACACCATCCTCGATCCATCCACGCGAGAAGGATGTAGGAGAAAGAAATGCAGTACAAGAGAATCATGATAGCCTATTAGCCAAAAGTCCATAAGATGAGGGATTTTCTCCCAGATATATTTGTAGAAGCCAAAAATTCCTCTCCTTAGCTCCTAAGCTTCCAAATACTACCTTGGAGACTCCATGCCCAATGAATAAGGCAACTATTTGTTGGGTTCACTCCTACAAACAACGGTCTCTCGTGAGTCACTAAAACTACAGTGAAGTTTTCACTATAGTAGGATAGGTTCTTTCCCTAGAAAGAAACAAGAAAAAAATTCCACTAGGACCAACCAGATGAGAGGTCCTAAAGCCCCATCCATGCACCAAGTAGTTGATTCAAATAAATCATGTACAAAGGATGTTATATTCCAAAGACTAATAGCATGCTCAAAGCTCCCTTTTCTCAAAGGCAAAGTTATTCACCCAAAACAAGCTAGTAAAGAATTCCATCCTTTTTGGTGGTGACTAAGCCTCATCCTATCATCAAGAGAAACTCCCAAAATTTCTTGGTGGTGACTAAAAGGGTTCCATTGATTATGAGGCCTTCAATAGCTTGATGGATTGGCATCTACCTGTCTAACCAATTATAGAGACCTAAAATCAAGTCATCTTCCTCTGGCAAATGGTTCATAACATTCTATATACCCAAGGGTGATTTCTCAAAGGTATGAGCAACATACCCATCATAGGAAGCCCAATAACCTTAGAGAGAGAGAATGAGGAGTACCAGAAGATCCAAGTATCCAACAAGACCACCATCCCTTATTGTCCTTCATCAAAGTTCCCCTAAAGACCCAAAGGCTGAAGAGGTAAGAAGAGCATGAAAAACTTTAGGGCTAGAAGTATGCCCATAAAATAAGGCCTAGTGAAATCCTACATAGAAGCATTCTTTAAAGTCATCCACCATGAAGAGTAGGGCAGCTTCAAGAGCAAAAATAATCCGACTAGGAGTCAATCAAAAGTATAAGGGAGAGATCATTAGAGAAACCAAATTATTGAAAGGGACTCAAGCCCATACAAGAATTGGGGGAACCGACATGTAAAAGGAAGGAATTGTTGGGATAGTTTGGTAGTTGAGGGGACATGAGGCCTCAAATAGACCTCATCCACCAAGGCTAACACTCATGCTTGTTTCTCCATGAAGGAAGGTGGGTGCATTAAATAACCCCTCTAAAAAGAGGACCATGCCACCCATGGAGGAATTAATGGTTAACTAACTTCTCATATCTTTGGACTTCTCTGAATTTAATGCAGCACAATCCTCTAAATGTTATGACTTAATTTGATATTGGTACTTCTACCCACACTCATTTTGGGGTGAGTTTTGAATTTCAAGCCTTGCCTATAAATATTATAAATAGGATTTATTGTATCTAAAAAAGGGATTTTGGATTTGTTGTTGTGTCAGTTATATGACCTGCAACATTTGCTTTCTCCTTTTTCTTTTCTCTTATTCAGTTTAAACATGAACCTTGAGTCAGCTATATAGACAGGTCCCAAGCCTATTTTGATTATGCATGTTAATTGTATGAGAAAATTTGTGTTCACTCCTAGTCATGCATTTTTCATGTGTTTATTAATGCCATTTATTTAAGTTAGAAATTAAATCTTCATTTATTTGGTGCATCACCCCCATTAGCTAGGCTAGATAGATGTTTGTTTTTACACTTTACTTTTCATTGTGTTATACTTTTCTATTTTCCTTTTCCTTTGAAGAAATTAGATTAGGAATATATTAGCATAGGAGCATAATGATGAGCAACAATGAAGAGACCTAGAAGTAGAAAATTGACCTTGGATAAAAAACCTCGAAGGTCATCTAGTGGGAGTCACATCCCATGCTTCCTCAAAATTCCCAGGATTGGCATCCCTACATGAGGCATAGGGCACCATATGCACCCACTCAATTGAAGTGATGGTAGATATAGAGGTTACAACTACAAGAGGTTGTGGCTCCTAGGGAGTACAAGGGGGTCACTCTCAACCCCCCAAAACTAATTTATTAGATTGAATTTCTTATAAAATGTCAAACTACTCAACATTTAATCCGATTAGAGGAATCTTATCTATATAATGGATGTGAAGTGGTTATGCTAGAATATTAATATTAGTACCACTTTTGTCACATAGAAGCATACACATTAATTCTAAGGATAGATATCCTCCTACCTTACTAGTAAAATATCTTGATAAACAAATGCCAAAAGTAGTCGAGAGCTCAATTACTACTAGATTTTGATGGATAGTTAAATTTGGATATGCTCATAGCATTAACGGAAGGTCTTTGATTATCCCAAGGGCTTGAATTGGCATCTCATACAAATAAATCACACATTAGATAATTATTTCAAATTTTAGTTCCAATGCATCGACCATTCCTTTATGTATGATCATAGTAATTGCTTTGGAATCCACTAAACAATTATGAATCAATTTATCACCAAAGATGAGGATCAAATATAATGGCATTGGATTCACCTTAGTTGTTTCAAGAGCAAATATTTGCATGATGCCATGTGTCTTCTAGCCATTGGACATATTTTTCTCCTTCAGTGTCTCTTCTAAACATTTTATTTGCCCTAAAATAGTGATAATTTCTTAGAGTGACACAACTATAGTATATCTCTTAGGGTACTCTAATATATCAAATGAATTCAAAGAATATACCTTTTAAATAGTGGGTCGTGTCCATTGGGGGTATGATTTTTTTAAATATTGATTTCCTCATTTTATTTTGTCACTTTTCTTCTAGCCCTGGTCATGTGATATGTTTGTGTCTAAGGTATTTCCCTTTTATTTTCACTAGATATAACATGTGTTTCTTCTTCATCCCAAGTTACTAAGGTTTGTTCAAGAAAATCAACATCTATGCTTGCAAAAGTATTTTGGGCCATAATTTGAGAAGTAGATAGTTATGGATAGGGGGCTTATTTTGGTTTGTATTAAAGCAAGCATTGAGAGGATAGAAATTATGGAAACATCCATATTATGAGTTTTCCAGATAGTTATTTTATATGGGGGTTAAAGCTTTGGTAGATTTTACAAAAGGCTTTTGAAATGAGGTTTGTACAAGGGCATTACATCAATTTGAAGTTGATAATTTATATGGATATCTATTACAATTATAGTATTTGTAGTATTCCCAAGTACCTAGTTGTTCTATTGGATAGAAGGGCTAGAGTCACCTTGATACTCATTGGAAACTTTATTTAATATACTTTTCATTGTATCTAACTCAGATTTATTCATAGTAGAAGGAATTATAGTAGGAAGGGAAAAACATATTATATGTATGGTGGGAACTGGTTGAGGGTCTACTGACTAGCTAATATAAGGAAGGTGGTGTGAATATTAAATGTTAGGAAGTAGAGGTATTAGGGGTTTAGGGGCTAGCATTCCAATATAGACTAGGTCATTTTAGCCTAGATGGCTAAGCCATAGGCATCTAGTAGATAATTTATTCCCCTCGCCTTAATCATCAAGTAGATTTCAAAAAATAAGACCTTTAAATAGTGTACCAAATCCATACTTGGGAGAGGAAAAACTCTTCACATACTCTATGCCATACCTTGTGAAATGTGAGGTTGAAATCAGTGCTCTCTTTATAGTTGATAATTGGTCCAAGATAGAAACTCCATCCACGTTCTCTTTGAATCTCTCTACAAATAGGGTAAAAAGTAGATCCCAATCAATAATTTATTGAGGTTGATGTGATACAAACCATTCTCAAGCCTTACCTCTAAATGAGGCCACCAACAATCTCAAAGTCACATTTTGCTCTATTACATTATGAAGCACACATAAGCTTACCATATGGTTTAGATGCTTGATTAGAGTTGTCATATCTTCCCTAGTGTAATATAGGAGAGGTTTTAGTGTAGATGTTGGAATTTTGTGCCATATTTTAGAAGTAGGAGGTCTCAAAGGATATTTATCATTCGAATTAGGGAATAATCTGGGTGGTGGAGCATCCATGTTCTATTCTATGCCTCTTATTCTTCTCATATTAGAGTTAAGTGGTGGGAGTAACACTTGAATATTGGTGATAACATAGGACCTAGTGGTATGTATTTTTTTCATAAACTTTTGGATTCCATGTTTTGAGTGGAGTCATAGGTGAATATTACATTTTCTCTATAAGCAGGTAGATTGAGATCTTCAACAAAACCTTGATCTAGTATATTTTTGAATGGTTGCTTCTAGATATTTGTTCTTTGAGAAAAGTTGTTAGGTGAGATTTTTAGGTGCTTCACTTATAGTAGATAGGCAAGGACCCTCACCAAAGTTTGAGACTATTAGAGTTATTTTTATTGTGGAACCAACATAAATGAATCAATTAGGTTCCACAAGGCATTCCATTAAACTATTGTTCTCTTCAATTATCCTAGTCAATAGTTGTAGGGATCAGATGATTGAACTATTATGCCTTGCATGGAGAAACACAATAGGGCAGCTCCAAGAGCATATAATGTGGCTCAATAAAACTACCTCTAGAGTTTTTTACAAGGTCAAATCCTTATAATATGTGATCTTTAGCACTCTTTCTACTCTATCCTAATCTAACCATATTTAGGGGAAAAGGAAAAGAAAATTATCCTAAGCTAGACTATTCTAACAAGTGGTGATGTTCTAATATTAGAATAAGATTTAATTACATAACAATAATACAAATGAATGCATGAGTGTAATGCATTGATAAATCAAATATGAACACTTTATCTTCTCAACATGTTAAGCACAAATTGTGTATACAAATAAATGAGGTATGAATCAGATAGACAAGGTCTCTAGTATACACATATAAACATACATACATACAAGAAATAAGATAGAAATAAACAAAGAGTCATGGCCTCTACTATATATATATATATATGAATATGAAAATTACAAGATATGCTAAAAGCGAGGGCTTGAAGGCTTGCCTACAAGACCACTCAAGGTTTTGGTACTATTAAAGAAAATAAAATGACATGAAAGTTTCATATGAAGCTTAAGTATTGAATAAGCAACTTGTCAATTCTTTATAATGTCTAAAATTCTATTATTTGTAGATTACAAAAAGGTATATTTTCCCTCTAAAAATTGAACAATAAATTTTGTTAAAGCCTTTTTTTTGCTTATTTGATTTAGTTTGCATTGATTCATTGTAATCCTTTGAGGTCTCTGGATTTAGAATAATCACTTTTGGTTTATTGTATATAAAACCACCACTGATATTATTCAACTAAAATCCTTAGAATCCTAGAATCTAAGTACAAGCACTTTCTGCATTTAACATTGCCAATCCTAGAAGATAGTTGTTGAGGATGCCACAATTACCTTTAATAAGCCAACCATTTTATTGGATTATTGAGCCCAAGTGATGCCAATGAGTGCTTACTAGTAATGATTCATTAGTTCAACTCAACAACTTTTCTAGAAGCTTGTGCATCAATAATAATATATTGAAATTGGATATTTCACCTTTCTCCCATTCTCTTCTTAGCTTTTTTTATCTCCCACAATGATGCCTAATATTGATTTTTAGCATAGATGATCTTAAAAAAATTATTTATTCCACCATATTAGGTTTTTATAAACCTATGAGGCTTGTGTGTGCCTTTTATTGAAAATATTGTAGACTTTTTTCTTTTCCTATTATCAAACCTTCTTGTATAACCCATTTTTCATAACTTTCCTTTTATACGCCTTCAAAGATTTTTTGAAACTCACAGTCTGACTATTGGAAATTTTCTTATCTTCTCTCCCTTGAAGCTCCTAAAATTTTTGATCTTTGATCATTTTTATTTTATTGCATCCTCTGGAAAACTTCCACTCTTTTGAACCTTCGAACAATTCAGGTTGTTGGAACTTTTTTCTTGCTTCCTTGGTCATAACTATTAGGAATTTCAATATTTAGATATTTTAGCCTCCCTTTGAACCTATCCAAAAAAATTTGCATCTTAAGTATTTTGAGATAGCATGAACTATCAAAAATTTTGTGCACCAATACCAATTCTAGGTCAAAACCCCTTTGTACCTATACAAGTTTAAAGTCTTTCTTTTCCTTGCCCTAGCTTTGTCTCTTGGCTCTTAGTCCTCTTCTAAGTTCTTTTAAGATAACATATTTATCAAAAATACTCTCAACAAAGCATTAACTAAAGATGATGATATTTTACCATTCTATGGGATTTCCATTTTGAAGTATTCCAATATGCCATTTGTAACTGTTCATGATGAGTTTCTATGAGTCTTCATCTACCTTCCACAGTTGTTGATTTCCCCAAACTGGATATCCTAATGAATGTGTCTTGTGTGTATGGTGGAGAGATGATAGGTGGGTGGTCAAGATTTGTGAACCCAAACAAATGTGGATGATAACTATAATTTCTAGCCTACCCATAATCATTTTTTGGGTTGAACCTTCACCAATGATAGAGGTTTTTTTGTTATCACAAAAATGGCTTATGAACTGCTACCAATGGTGGGATCAAATTAAGTTATCATCCAAAAAGGTTATGAGGAATAATTGTGGGTTGCTAATTGTTGATACTAAATGGTTAGCTAGATCCCACAACTTGAGGGTTTTATACCTCTATTCATTTTTTGGTGATAGCTCCTTAGTGATTCTTTGATATAATATTTCTGTTAGTCAACAATATTTTGAGGATATTTTCATTTAGCATAAGATTTCAAATTAGCTCTAGTAATAGTTATTCATCTTTGACTAAATTGTAGTAAAAATTCACTATAATAATTATAGACACACATATCCTCTATGTTTACTTGCCATGTTGTGCATAGTTATGCTCATAATATCAACTCTATCATTCACATGTCATCATGAGCTAGGAAACAATCATGGTTGAGTTATTTTGTGTAATCTAGCACAAGGGTTGGTACCAAAACCAAAACATGGTATAGCGTGTCTTCCCTATGCATTTTTTCACTAACAAGTCATATTTGTCACACACCTCTACATGCTGACATGAAACTATCCCTTTTAAGTTATCTTTTATCATAAGCATACCCCCTTTTATTTTATTTATCATCTTACTTTTTGTTTTTCTTAACTCTTATATATATATATATATATATATATATATATATATATATATATATATATATAAGTGGGCACCATATAACTTAAATTTGGCACTAACAGGTTTTGGTACCAAATTAATCATGGTACTAATTAAAAGCATCATAATAATTTAAGAACATCAAAATTATATGATATTTTGTATGACATTAAATTTGCTGGAAGTGGTATTCAATGGAAAGAATGTGTTGAATATGAAGTGGATTAAATGTAACAATGTATAATATTAAAACTAAGTGATAGTAAAAAGGAAAACAAATGCATACCTTGTTATTATAGATTGTTTTATGCTCTTCCAGGTGGCTTCAACGTTGATGATATAAAGTTAGGTTGAAAAGGAGAAATTCATATTTGAATTTTTCATGGTAGATCCATTTCTTTTTATTTTTATTTTTCTCTCCTTTATTTTCAAATAATAGAAGAGGTTACCATTTCTAGTTTTCAACCATCTTTTGCCTTGATTGTGTCTAGAAGGAATTTTCATAATCAAGTTTTAGTTTGCAAAGACATGAATATTGGAATTTGGTTTTCATCCAAGCCTTGGTTTGATAGCACCCCAAAAGAGGTTTTCACCATTGAACTATTATTTTATTTTTTGTCTTCATTTTTTTTAATAACACAATCACTCAATTTGTGATTTGGAAGAGGAAGTCTCTTCCACAACATGAAAATCAGACTATGAAAATAACTAAGTTCAAAAATTCTCCTTGGTGATTGGTTTATGATACAACTACAAGAAATGTTTATTAACCAATAGATGATATCAAGAACAATCAATATGCAAGATTCATACTACACCATTGTCAAATTCTTTCCCTATTTCATATAGCCCTAACCATTTAATACATAATTTACCACCAAAATATTGGTAACAGGATTCAAAGAGAAGTGCCTAATCACCTAACTTGTATTTGTTGTTTTTAATGTGGAAATATGCCACACTTTCATTTGTTGTTAGATGATTTTGTATGATGAAGAGCTTCCAAAATTAGTTCATATAACTCATTTAGCTTCAGGAATTTCTCACTCTTTGTCTCTATCAATTACATACCCATCCCAAGTTCCATACAAAGTGTTTGAAGTTTGAACTCAATAGGAAGTATTGGATTCTTACCATACACACTCGTATGGGGTGAAACATGTTGATTTCCATAAAGTATTGTATTCCCACATGGTATCAAGTAACGTATTTTTACAAATCTACTCTATGAGAAGCCATCATATTTGTTGAAATAGTCTCTATCTATTTATAAGTAACTTCCACCTATCCATTAGCCTATGGATAGTATGGATATGCCTTCCTATGGTTTACCTAGTAAATTTCTATAAATTATTGTACCTACCTATACATAAAATATGGTTGTTGATCTAACATAATGGTTATGAGGAGCACCAAATTGTTGAAAATTATGCCATACAAAAAATCTACAACTCGATCCTCCTAAGCATACTTCAATGAATGAAACTTTGCCCACTTGGTCATATTGTTTGTACAAACCAAAATATATTGATTAACTTGGGATGGTGAATCAATTGGGCCAATGAAATCAACCCCCCACTTATCAAATGGATTTAAAACCACTTGAGGATACAACAACATCTCATTTGTAGTAGTGGGTTTTCTCATTCATTAACACTGATCACAATGTCACACATACTTTATAACATCCTAATGAAGTGAGGGCAAATAATATATTGCACTAAGAATTTTTTGAATGGTTCTTTTATTAGAATAATTTCCCCTTTATGGCTCATCATGACATGCCTAAAGAATGTCAAAAAATTTATTCTATTATACACACCTATATAAAACAAAGTTCGGTCCACATTTATAAAGTATACCATTAATCCATTTAAAAGATGAGATTTTTAAATTATATATTTCTTTTTCCTAGGATATAAGCATAAAGAAATTTTCTTTATCACTAAATAGTTGGCAATATTTGCAAAACATAGGGAGTATGCCAATATTGCAAAAAGGTGCTCATCTAGAAAGGTATCCTCCACTAGCTCTTGATCACCTACATTCTATAATATTGAAAATAAATCAACTACACATTAGCTTTACCAGGTTTATCAACTATTATGATGTCAAATTCTTGAAGTAATAATAACCATAATATAATTCTACCACTAACTATAGGTTTATTTATTAAATATTTTATGGTTGAGTGATTAGTGTGAACAAACACCTAATACCTAGTAATGTAGTGGTGGCTACTGCCATTAATTCTTTCTTGGTAGTAGTGTAATTATTTTTAGCTTTTGTTAAGTTCTTTCTAATATAGTAGATAGTGTAATGTTTACCATACTCTTTGTTGGACATTTTGAGTCCTTAAGTCAAAGTTGTCATTGATGTCACCATTGATGCCACCAGATGGATTCATAATTAATACCAAATATTTCAGAAGGAATAAAGGTGACAAAGATAGTCATTTGATATTCAGCAAGAAGGCAGAAGTTTGAGTAAAATAGTGCAAAAGACAGAAGTTAAAAAGTAGTGATAATATTTATTTTATAAATTATTTAAATTCAGGATGAATTTAAATTTTATAAATAAATATTAAAAGGTACTTTATCAAAGGTGAAATATTATAATGGTTCGTGACATGTCGGGTTTTCGCACCTCGAAGAGGAGAGAGATGGCCAGGAAGCATAAATGTCGCGATATCATGACATGTCATGATATCGCGACAGGAAGAGAAGAAGATGAGGAAGAGAGAGGAGATGTGAAATCATGACATGTTGCTTCACGAATCAAAAGGGGCAGACGGTTACAAGGACCATTATAGAAGGAGTCCATTGAGCGACATGTGGTAGCAAGGTGCAATGAAAGTAGGCAAAGACAAAGAGCCGTGCAGAAAATGTAACCATAAGCGGGAGTCGAACGGTAGTTACAGAGGCCGTTGTGAAATGCAGTTATGGAACCGATGAAGACGAACAGTCATGGCAAAAATGAAGCGAAGGGCCACCAGTTGGAAGACAGTCACACCAAATATTATAAAAGGGGAAGGTAGAGACGTGCACAAGGGTCGGAGTTCGGCCCCAAGCAAAGTTGCAGATGAGTTCTGGACCTGCTTGGCTATGAGGGTTTCTTCCCAGAAGAGCTTTGGATTCCAAAGGGTGTAGACAGATGCACCGAACGTGAGGCAGTTTACACAGGATCCTTGGAGAGGGAAGATTGATCTACAGATTTGAAGATAGAATGCTGTGGCACTGTTGATCTGTAGAGTGTGAGTAGAAACACTGAATAGTAAGGTTGCGACGACTATTCAGAATGGTGGTGCATGAATTTCTTCCAGGCACGGGAGGTTAACGGCTGTGGCTATTATTTTGTAATTGTTATTGCAGACTGTAGAGGGTCGGTGCCTCTATAAAAACCCAAAAATTGGAATAGGAGGGCATGGAGATCAGAGAATTGCAATATAGAAATTATAGTGATTGAAAACTATGCCCACGGGCTAGTATTGTAAATGTAAATTAATGAAAAATGTTTGATGAAAAATGTGAAATTTAGATTGCGATTTTCTGTTCCCCATCAAGTGGTATCAGAGCCAAAAGTTCCTGAGTGTGCAAACAGATCGTCGAACGTGAGGCAGTTTGCACCAGGATCTGTGGAACAGGCAAAATTTGGCACTTTGGGCAGTGCTTGCAGGGGGTTTCTTGTGTGAAGCCTCAGAGGAAATAATGTAGCACTCTGTGTAGTGCTTGCAGGAGGTTTCTGTGTGAATCTTTAGAGGAAGGAGATTGACACTTTGTGCAGTGTTTGTGGAAGGGTTGATTAGAGAGCATTCGAGTCCCGGTGCAGAAGAAGGCGACAGAACAGTGTAGAAGTGAAGGTCACTTCTCCATCAACCTCGGGTGTCTGATGCAGGAGCATCTAGTGGCATCTGATGCAGAAGCATCCAATGGTAGCAGAGCCAACTTCAAAAAATTGGCTAAGGAAGGAAGCTATCGCGATTTCACGACATGTCACAAAATCGTGACCAAAAGAGGAGAGAGATGAGAAGGAGGAAAACTATCGTGATATCGTGACAGAAAAAGTGTCACGATATCGTAACACAAAGTAGAGAGAGAAGCAATAGACGAAAGATGTCGTGATATCATGACATGTCACGTTATCACGACCCGTAGATGAAAGAAACGACAAGAATGAAAACTATCACGATATCGCGATAGAAAAAATGTCACGATATCGTGACACCAAAAGGAGAGAGAAGGCACAGATGAGAAGATGTCGTGATTTCGTGACCCGTAGAGGAGAGAGAAGGCACAGATGAGAAGATGTCACAATTTCATGACATGTCATAGTTTCACGACCCGTAGAGGAGAGAGAAGGCACAAAGGAGAAGATGTCGCGATTTCATGACATGTCGCAGTTTCACAACCAGAAGGCGAAGAAGAAGCCAAGGGAGGAAGATGTCACGATTTCGTGACATGTCGCATTTTCGTGACTAGAAGGTGAAGAAGAAGCCAAGGGAGGAAGATGTCATGATTTCATGACATGTCACATTTTCGCGACCAGAAAGCGAAGGAGGAGCCAGAGGAGGAAAATGTCACAATTTCATGACATGTCGCATTTTCATGACCAAGAGGCGAGCGAAGGAGCCGAAGGAGAAGATGTCGTGATTTCGTGACATGTCGCATTTTCACAACCCGAAGAAGCGAGAGGAAGTAGAGAGGAAAAGATGTCGCGATTTCGCAACATGTCGCATTTTTGCGGCTAGAAGAGAAGAGAAAAGTGTTGTGATATCGTGACACGTCACGATTTTACGACCCGAAGAGGAGAGAGAAGGCGATGGAGCAAAAATGTCATGATTTTATGACCTGAAAGCAGAAGAGCGTACGAAAGACAAAGATGTCATGATTTCATGACATGTCGCATTTTCACGACCAAAAAGAGGAGCCCAAGGAGGAAAATGTCGCGATTTCGTGACATGTCGCGTTTTTACGACCTGAAGAGGAGAGAGAAGGCGATGAAACAGAAATGTCATGATATCATGACATGTCACATTTTCACGATCGAAAGAGAAGAAGAAGAGGAAGAAGGAGAAGATGTCATGATATCGTGACATGCTGCATCTTCAGGGACCGTTACAGGATGAGGTCATTGAGTGACACATGGCAGCACAAGAACAACATGTGGCATCAAGGTGTAGTGAAAGCAGGTGAAGACGAAGAGTCGTGCGGGAAGATGTTTCGAAAGCCAGAGCAACAAAGAGACGTGGGAAAATGAAATGAACAGTCATGGAAAAAATGAATCGACAGGCCACCAGGTGGAAAGTAGATCGTCGTGCCAAAAAATTATAAAAAGGGAAAGCAGAGTCGTGCACAAGGGTCGAAGTCCGGACCTAGGCAGAGTTGCAGATGAGTTCTGGACCTGCTTGGCTATGTGTGTGTCTTCCCAGAAGAGCTCAGGATCCCCGAGGGTGTAGACAGATGCGCCGAACGTGAGGCAGTTTACACAGGATCCTTGGAGAGGGAAGACCGATCTACAGATTTGAAGACAGAAGGCTACGATGTTGTTGATCTGCAGAGTGTGAGCAAAAATGCTGAATAGTAAGGTTGCGATGACTATTCAGAATGGTGGTGTGTGAATTCTTCCAGGCACGGGAGGTTAACGACTATGACTATTATTTTGTAATTGTTATTGCAGATTGCAGAGGGTCCTCTATAAAAACCCAATGAATGTAATGAGAGAGCATGGAGAGCCAGAGATTGCATAGTGAATGTAAACTATGCCTGCGGGCTAGTCTGTGTAAAATAAATTTGAAAATATTGAATGAAAATTTGAGTTTTGGTGAATGCAATTTTTGGCCCCCCATCAAAAACCTAAATAAAATATTTGTAATTTTCATTACAATATTTTATATTGCAAAAGTGGGTTTATAAAGTCTAAAAATATCTTAATAAAACCCAAAGGTTGGGTTTAAAGGTTTAAGACCAAAGTATACTTTAATAAATCCAAAGGTTGGATTTAAAGTTTTAAACAAGGCAAAGATTATTTCCATAGATGTCATAGAAGACAAGGGAAGCACCGACATTTTTTATTTAATTAAAATGCATATTAATACCATGCCCTAAGTTGAATTCCAAATATCCTTGCTCGAATTAGAAAGGAAAAGCATGCAAATTAATTGCAGATCTCATGACATAGAACCGTGAAATTTGTGTTTGACTTGATGACAAGAGGAAAAAAAACGAAGCGCATTGATTTGTTGGATGCCAACAAGGCACCTTGGCCTAGTGACAAGTGGGAAGCAAGCTTACGTTTTGGTGTGCATGGTGGATATTGTTTGAATCCTGCAGAAGCATTTTGTGGATGTGTTGAAGGCACCAATCCTTAGACGCATACGTTTTGCAAGGCAAGGAAGGGGAGTTGAAGCATGTGGTGATTTTTTCTTCCCAACGAGCTTGTAGCTCGTGTGGTGGTTGCGCCATGGGAAAAGACTTTGTGAGGGCTGCGTTGAGAGTTCAAAACTCTCCAAAGGTAAAGGTACATTTTTAATGTTTTATTTTATTAATGCCTAAGTTGGAGGTATAAGGTATTTTGTGGTTAAAGTCTTTGCATTGTGATAAAGGTTGGTAGTTGAGAAATATCATTAGGAGGTATAAGAAAAATTCTATTTTTATTTTCAAGTCTTAAAGTTTGTTATTGTGGAATATTGAAGGGTTAAGACTTTGTGGGTTATGTGTTATTTCCAATAAAGGATTTTGTGATTATTGTGAGGATATTGCTTATTGTTTAGTTGGAGTGATAAGGTGTAATTATGATATTATTTTTGTGATTTTTGTGAGGATATTGCTTATTGTTTAAGTTGAAGTGATAAGGTGTAATTGTGATATTATTTTTGTGATATAAAAATATCCTCTAACCCTTATTGAGTTTTTCAAAGAAGTAATTATGAGTGTGGCTGATTTGTAAGGACAACTACTCTTCAAGATAAGGTATGGGTAAAATTCTTCTTTGTTGAGTTAGGTGATTGGCTTGATTGAAAATTATGTTTGGAGTGAAAAGGATTTGATTAGGGTTTCATTTTCCAAAGTGGTTGAGTTAATGCTTCAAGTTTTTCTGGATTGAGAGTTGTGATTAAACCTTGTTTGATAAGCATTGTTGTTTAGACCATTGGTTGAGTGAAGTACATTGAGTTAATGCTTAAAGGTATTCTAGATTGAGAATTGTGATTAAAACTTATTTTATAAGCATTATTGTTTAAACCATTGGTTGTGTGAAAAACCTGAGTTAGGGTTTGAGAAGAACATGAGTATCATTGTTAGATGAAGAATGTTTTATTAGCATTGTTGTTGAAGCCAATTGGTTATGCAAAGAACTTGAACTTGAGTTAGAAAATAACATGAGTATCATTGTTATGTGAGATTTATGTTGGGCATTGTTGGAAATATTTTGAGTTGAGTGATACATGCTTGGACTAGGGTTTGTGAGAAAGAGTTATTCCTTGAGGTGATTGGTTGAGTAGAGTTGTTTGAGCCTAGTCAAGTGAATGTGTGAAGTGGTTTTTCAAGTTCCATAAAACAAACTATTCTATATTATGATTTGATTTGAGATTGAGTTTGAGTATAGAACATATTGAGTCTCTAACAATTCTCTTTATGATTCTATGATATTGAGTTGAGAAAGTGATTGAGTTTAAGAATATAACATATTGAGTCTCTAAAAATTATCTTTATGCTTCTATGAGATTGAGTTGAGAAAGTGATTGAGCATTGAGTATAGAACATATTGAGTCTCTAACAATTCTTTTTATGCTTCTATGAGATTGGACAAGTTCTGAGTGGACTTGTTAAGTTGATTTGAGGTAAGTATTTGAGAAGGCCTGTGGAATGTTTTTGTGTGAGCTTTTGTGGAAGCTTGCAAACCAGATTTGAGCAAGTCCTAGAGAGGACTTGGTGAGCATATTTGGACACGTTCTAAGAGGACTTGTTGAGCAGATTTGGATAAGTTATGAGTGAGCTTATTGAGTAGATTTGGATAGGTTCTAAGTGGACCTATTGGGCATATTTTAGCTGGTTTTGAGTGGACCTATTGAGAAAATTTGAGCAGGTTCTGAGTGGACTTGTTGAGCATATTTGAGCAGGTTCTAAGTGGACCTGTTGAGCAGATTTGAGCAGGTTCTGAGTGGGCATGTTGAGCAGATTTGAGTAGGTTCTGAGTGGACCTATTTAGAAAATTTGAGAAGGTTCTAAGTGAACCTATTGAGTAGAGCTTTGGATGTGACAGAGCAAAGAGGATAGAGTATCTAGTGGATAGATATCCATTAGCCAGGACATTGAGGATAGGTCTTCTAAGTGAGGACAATAATATTCAAGTGGAGAGAGATCCATAGTCAATATTGTGGAGGAAGTCTTCTAGAGGATCACCATCCAGAGCAGAGGAGAAGTTCTCTTGTGGATAGATATCCATAAACAATATTTAGGGGATCAACATATCCTTTAGACAGAGGTCCATAAACATTGTAATTGGGAAGGATTACAAGATATTATTTGAGAAATATTTAGAAGAAATATTTTCTTTGTGGAGGTAGCCCACATTGGGTGAACCATGTTAAAATCTATGTTTCTATTGTGTATGGTGTTTTGTGAATTACTTTGATTACTGCTATTGATACTGCTTTCTATACAAAGCATGATATTGAGTTGAAAATAAAAGTAAAAAGTGGTCTTATATTGTTCACCCCCCTCTCAATATAAGCTTGTGTTCTTAAATTGGTATCAAAGTGAGTTCCTTTAGAATATTTTGACAACTTGAAGGAAAAGTGGTCTAAGAACACAATGAATCAAAAGGATCAAAGGATGGGTCCATCAATAATGCAGTACCAGTATTTGATGGAAGTGACTTCTTGCATTGGTGTGTAATGATGAGATTTCACCTAATGACACTTAACAATGAATTTTGGGATGCAGTGGAACTTGGATATGATCCAGCAGTTGATCCTCCTATAGATAAGGAAGGTAAAATTCTAATGCATGCAAACTCAAGAGCTATAAATGCAATTATAAAAGGATTGTGTAGATTAGAATATATGAAGGTTATGGATTGTAAAACAACAAAATATATGTGGGAACTATTTCATACCATATATGAAGGAGATAAATGTTTCAAGAAAGCTAAGATCAAAAATCTCAAAGTAGAATTTGAGAACTTAAGAATGCGGGATGATGAAAAAATTCGTGACTATCTCAGTAAGGTTGATGAACTTTTACTTGAGATGAAAGGTATTGGAATGAAGGTTGATGAATCTGATGCTAGCGATAAGATATTGAGAACTCTTACAAAAAGGTTTAGTGAAAAGGTTTATGCTATAGAAACATCCATTGATAGTGATTCTCTAACAAGAAATTCTTTACTTGGCATGCTTACGAATTTTGAGATAAGAACAAAAGATCCTATTACTTCAAAAGAAGCTGCTTTCAAAGTGGATAATGTTGAGAAGCAACACACCCCCACTGAAAAAATGAAATTCCATCCTTTGAAGCTTTTTAGTTTTCATTTTTGCCGCAGGGACCCTCTTGATGTTTTTCAGGTTTTAAGTCCAAATTTTGCTTGCCTCCTTCTTCTTCAAGTTTTGCCTATATCAAAGTATCCAAGTGGGCTTGCATGTGGTTTTGATTTCAATTTAGAATTCATTTTTAGAATCATTCTGAGTAAAGAATATCTTTCACTAATATGTAAAATGCAGAATACAGATGAATGGATTCATTGGAGTCAACCTACAGTTTATGGAAAATTTGCTAAGTAATGAAAACGTAGCGATTTCGTGACATTTTCCATTTTTGGAAACGTTGCGATTTCGTGACATTTTTGTTTTTGGAAATGTCGTGATATCGCGACATGTTTTGGCAGAAAGACCCAAGTCCAGAAAACGTCACGATATCGTGACATATTTGGACTAAAAGAACCAAGTGTGGAAAATGTTGCGATATCGTGACACATTTTGGCTGGAAGCAAGTCTTGTGGAAAACGTCGCGATATCGTGACACATTTTGGTTGGATGCAAACTTCAAGGAAAACGTCGCGATATCGTGACAGGTTTTGGAAAGAGAAGCCAAAGTGCAGAACAGGTAACAATTTCGTGACATGTCACGAAATCGCGACATGTCGTGGTTTCACGGCAAAAGGGGGCAGAGGAAGCCAAAGTGCGAAACAAGTTGCGATTTTGTGACATGTCACGGTTTCGTGGCAAAAGGGGGCAGAAGAAATCTAAGTGCGGAACAGGTCACAATTTTGTGACAAAAAGGGGCAAGAGAAGCGCCAAGAGCAGGGAACGTCACGATTTCACGACGATGAAGCCAAAAGTGGAGCTAAGTGTTGAGAATGTCACGATTTCATGACATGTCATGAAATCGTGACATGTCACGAATTCACGATAGAGAAATCAAAATGGAAGCCAAGTCGGGAGAACGTCGTGATTTCATGACAGAGAAATCAAAATGGAAGCCAAGTCAAGAGAACGTCACGATTTCGCGACATGTCACGAAATCACGACATGTCTTGGTTTTGCGGCAAAGGGGCTGAAGCGAAAGAAAAGTAAAGAGCACGTCACAATTTTGCGACATGTCACGAAATCACGACATGTCGCAGTTTCGCAACAAAAGGCCAGAGCAAAAGCAAAGTAAAGGGGAACGTCGTGATTTTGCAACATGTCACAAAATCATGACATGTCGTGGTTTCACGGCAAAAGGCCATAGCAGAAGCAAAGTAAAGGGGAACATCGTGATTTCGTGACATGTCTCGAAATCACGACATGTCGCGGTTTCGTGACAAAATGCTAGGATGGAAACAAAGCAAAGAAAGCGTCACGAAATCATGACAAGTCTTAAGTGAAGGCATAGCTCGAAGAAAGCGTTGCGAAATTACAAGTCTTAAGTGGAGGCAAAGGTGAAGGAAAACATCACGATTTCGTGACAGACAAGTTTGGAAAAGGAAAAGTGAAGGGAGACGTCGCGATATCGCGACATGTTCCATTTTTGGACCTGTCTCGTTTTCGCGACACCATGAGTTTGGAAGAAAGAAACTAAGCCGACAAGATAATGAACACTAGGGTTTAATTTAATTAAAGTACTAATCCTTGTTTTGTCTTTTGCAGAAAGCGATCTGGCAGTTGCATAATCATAGAAGTAATGGCAAAAAAGACAAAGATAGGCGCAGATCAAGCAAGGGCTGTCAGATAGAAATATGAAGATACCTTTACACGCAGCTGCTTCATTTAATGAAATATGTTGGCGATTGGCTAAAAAGTGAAAATATCTACACGCAGTTACCAGAATTTGCCAATGGATGCGTTTAACGGGAGAATTTATGGTGAAAGTAATGGCGTGCAGAGATTTTCAACTCAAAGGCGGCTCTACGAAGATAAAATGCCAGAGAAGTCAATGACTTATCCAAATTTCTTAGAGGAATTAATGAGATGCTATCGACGACCGGCCAGAAAATGAAGATATCTACTCACAGTTACAGATGGATGAAAATAATATCAGATTGTGCCTTCTCCATTTATGGCAAGATCCCTGCGAAGATTTTTAGAGTAATTAGGGTTTATATAAAAATGCCTTATATTGTAAAACCTAGGCAGTAGGGTTTTGATGATAAGATTTAGGGTTTGGGAAGAAGATATTCTTGAAAAGATCAGGGTCTGTCCTGAGTCTATAAATACTTCTTTCAAATGTAAACTGAGGAGGTGGAAACTTAGAATAAAAGCTATTGAAGCAATTTTCTGCAAATCTTGTTGAATGCTTTGTTCTGGACTTGGAGTTGGTGTGATTTTCATTTTCTGTGATAGCGTGGCCAGGAGCCTAATCTCTTTCGGATTGCGATAAGTTCATCTTCTTTTGTTTTCATCTCATTAAGGTTTCATTTAATTTATGCTATAGATCTGTGTTATCAAGATTGGATATGTTGCTAGGCTTCATTATTTTTATTGTATGCTAGGGAAAATTACAGATTTAAGGTTCAGGCCTGTTCTAATTGCTCTGTCCTCACTATGCGAGCTAGGCTACTGGTGAGAGATACCAATTTCAACCGACTTCCCTTCTATTTGTGATTTTCTGTTAGATTTGTTTCATTTCTGTCTTATGCTCTTAGTGGAAGGTGATCTTAGAAAGCTGGACACTTTCCTCTTTGATTTGTTCCATTGTGAAGCTAAATAGCATAACTAAAATTGATAGTTCTGATTTTGTAGCTAAGTTAGATAAACTTCTCCTTTTGCCCTACCCTACTCTCTCTGTTCTACTGATAAATGATCCATTTTTACTTTCTTTCAAATTTGTCTTTTATTTAATCTGCTAAAGAGCTAGATCAAAGAACTGATTGTAAATCTGAGTGTCCACAAAGATAACAACTTCTAAACATTATTGAACTAAAGGTCGAACCCGTTGTAAGGTAACAGACAGTCCACTTGAAACTATTCTAGAAGCAAAAAAGAGTGAATAGACATTCGACCCAACTCTGTAACTCACACCTTGGATAACCAGCAAGATCCTAAAGTGAGTGGGATTTATCCCTTATAAGTGTTATCGGTATTTCATGCTCATTCTTCACAGGGTGTGTATAAAAGTCGAACCAACATTTAAAATTGGCGCTAGAAGGAGGGCCACTGAACTCCTATTGTAAGTTGTTTAGTCTGGTGTTTTATCTTTTGAATCCTTTTCCCTCCTCTTTAGCTCTTTTTAATCCTATTTTTGAGTTTTTGCCTAAACAGCAAAACTCAACACCAACATTTAAAATTGGCGCTAGAAGGAGGCCTGAATTTAGTTCAGTATTTGTAAGGATTATAAGTTGTTTGTGAAAAGCTGGATTCTACCTACAGAGTAACCAGGTCCCACTCCAGAGCTGGAGAGCTCCTAGTGCCTGAGTTAGAAACCCCAAGAAGAAGCAGCCTCAGAAGGGCCAAGTCCTTGTCTGAAATAGTTTTATCACCACTTGTAGTTACTCCAAACTACAACTAAAAATATCATCGTTAATCAAGTAGTAATGGCAAGCTGGTTGGGTTCCACTGCCTTAAATATCCCTGGTGTAGCCCATGATTTGCCCAAAAATCCTGAGAGGTATCTCCCTACCTACAAACATGATGGAGTTAGAACAACAGAAGAACACCTAGTGGCATATAAAAATGCTCTAAAGTTGTTAAATGTGCAACATGAAGATGTGGCTTGTAGATTGTTCCCATTCACTCTCCAAGGGGAAGCATACGACTGGTTTTTGGATCTTACTAATGACTCTATTACTAGTTGGAATGACCTAGAAATTTTTTTTGTATCACAATTTGGTGAAATGATTGACCCTAGTGTGTTATATCAACACTTTTCCAACATTAAGAGAGAGTTTGGTGAAGATATCAGGTCTTTTAATATAAGGTTCCAAAAAGCTTATGGTAGAATGATTGGTCATTACATCCCAAGTGCAAATCTAGCCTTAGAAATCTATAAGAATGCATTGGATTCGGTGACCTCTATTTTCCTCAAGAGAGACATCAATATCACAACCCTGGTAGGAGCTTATAAGGAAGCTTTAATTCTTGAAAGACAGTTAGGACCTCAAATTTTGAGCAGTCCTTTGATATCCTATGTTACACAGAACATGCCTATTTTGAATCCCATTCCACATCATGAGTTAGTGCCAACATGTCACGCTCTACCCAAGGAAACTCCATTGACTGTGACACACACTCAGCATGTGCAGAATATAGAGAAAGATTCTGACAAGTTCAAGGTGGAAGTGCCTAAAGTAAACAGTTGTGACCTAGCATTACCCAACTTTGAAGCTTTTCCTGGTGAGTTAAATTTTCCCAAAAATCAGAGAAATATTGATAGTTCTGGTTCATCCAAAAATAGTACGACTATGGTTTCAAATTCATTCATTTTTCTCGATGAGTCAGAGAATGTCGTGGAGATACCTATGGATGAAGTACAAGATTTTCAACAGTTCCAAAAGGACAGTTATAATTTGAGATGTGAAAATCCAAAACCTACTCCTAATAATGATCCTCCCTCACCAAAGGGTAATGAAAATAAGATTCAATATCACTATACAGAAGTAACTAGGAAGGAGTATAACATCATTGAGGATATGAAGAAAATTAAGGCTAACATCACCCTCCATGAGCTGGCTCAGATTGTTGAACAAAAGGATAACTTGATTGAAACTTACTCTGGACCACCTATTGAATTTCAAGAAAAGGAGAAGAAAATAGTAAATGTGAATGTGGTCAACCAACTCGGAATAGACAAAGAGTCTCAGTATAAGCATGTGATCACTGAACATAATATCAAAAAAGAGGTTGTAAATCGTGTTGATGCAGATATTGAAGTTTATAATTTGACAACTGAGAGGGTGAGACCAGTTACATCTCTAACCAATCACAACAATGATATTTGGACATTACACATTGATGGGGTTAAATCTAAGCAAGGCTCAGGTGAAAGAGCAAATTATGAAAATTCTACTAGAGGGATAAAAATTGAAATCTTGGATATTGGAGCAATAGAGCAACCACAAAATGTTCAAGTTATTAAGAGCTATGACGTACAAATAAAATATGATCTCTTTGAGTTGTTACATAAATCTGAAGATGTGATGATCTGGGTATATAAAGGCTTTAAGGTATTTGATCCTGGGGGTTTTAAAAAAAAGGAGGGAAGACAGTAAACACACCAAGTCTTTCCCAGGTAGCAAAAATTTTGGGAAGCATAATCTGGAGTGCATTTCGTCAACAGGACCTGAAAGGTATTTTTCTAAATTTACCTGCAAAGGGTCAATTTTTTTTAAGGCACTATTTCTCTGCTTTTCCATATGCTACACATTTTGAGAGATTGAAGGAACCTTTGTGCATATGTATAATATTGTAAATGAAGTGTGAAGTAGTGTGTTTTTGTTTTGTTTTATTTAAAAGTTTGAAGTTCTGTGTTTTGTCTTTGCAGGAAATTGCAAATTTATCTTTAACTAATGGCCTTTTTCCTTCCCGTTTAACTTTTTAATCCTGTTTGTTTGAGTTTGCCTAAACAAAGAAGACACAAATCAACATTGAAAATTGGCCTAGTGTGTTTTCATTCTGTCTCATTCTGTTTTAAGAGATAGTCTGCTAGGATTAAAAAGTGGGACTACTTGTTATCTAGAACAACAGTAGAAAGATAATTGGATTTTGTATTTTGCTTGCCACAATTATTTTGATTATGAAGAAATTACTATATTGTTTGGTTGAAGAACTCCCAGGGAATCCAAGAAAAGTTGGTCATGAGAGGGGAATCCGATTCACAAAATTACATCAAAGCGTCCAAGGAGGTTGTTGGTACTTGAGCTGAAGCAGTTAGTTGATCAATTGCTCTATAAAAAAAAAAAGAAAAAGAAAGAAAGAAGAAGAAGCAGCAAGGCACTCCAGTAATCAGTATCTTTCAAAAGAAAAGAAAGAGATGGTGAAAGTTGAACAAGCCAATATAAAACTGGCACTCTTTCCCAGCTAGGGCTCCCGAAGGATACATCTCAAACATGTTCACCAAGCTATAGATGCCACTTCATGGTTGTGATCAGGGTCGTGAAAATCTAAAGAGTAACTCTGTCGGGGCTGTAAAAGGCTAAACTAGTAAACAGAGCTCTACTCGGTTTCCCCTACACAATCTAAATAGCTGTTTTGATCCATAGCAAGCATTTGAAGCCCCAGTCATCCTTGGAAGAAGGTTTATACATTTGTAATCTCACATCAGAATCTTCCTTAAGTGATTCAACCTAGTATGTCCTTGGGAACTTTAACAGCCGACGGATAGTAGTTGAGTCATTTTTGAAATATTTGTGGCAAAGCATGGTACCTGGTCTAAATTGTTTTGAAACTAGAGTTATGGATTCTAAATAGTGCTACTATTTTCCTCGTAGATATCGCCATTTGTTGAGAAGCAACACACCCCCACTGAAAATGAAATTCCATCCTTTGAAAATATTTAAGTTTTCATTTTACCGCAGGGACCCTCTTGATGTTTTTCAGGTTTAAATTCCAAATTTTGCTTGCCTCCTTCTTCAAGTTTTGCCTATATCAAAGTATCCAAGTAGGCTTGCATATGGCTTTGATTTCAATTTAGAATTCATTTTTTAAATGTTAGAATCATTCTGAGTAAAGAAGATCTTTCACTAATATGTAAAATGCAGAATACAGATGAATGAATTCATTGGAGTCAACCTACAATTTCTGGAAAATTTGCTAAGTAATGAAAACGTCGCGATTTCGTGACATTTTCCATTTTTGGAAACGTCACGATTTCGTGACATTTTTGTTTTTGGAAACGTCGCGATATCGTGACATATGTTGGCAGAAAGACCCAAGTCATGAAAATGTCACGATTTCGTGACATGGTTTGGACTAAAAGAACCAAGTGAGGAAAACGTCGCGATATCGCGACACATTTTGGTTGGAAGCAAGTCTTGTGGAAAACGTCGCGATATCGCGACACATTTTGGTTGGTTGCAAACTTCAAGGAAAACGTCGTGATATCGCGATAGGTTTTGGAAAGAGAAGCCAAAGTGCAGAACAGGTCACGATTTCGCGACATGTCGCAGAATCGCGACATGTCACGGTTTCGCGGCAAAAGGGGGCAGAGGAAGCCAAAGTGCGAAACAGATCGCGATTTCGCGACATGTCACGGTTTCATGGCAAAAGGGGGCAGAAGAAACCTAAGTGCGAAACAGGTCACGATTTTGCAACAAAAAGGGGCAAGAGAAGCGCCAAGTGCGAGGAACGTCACGATTTCGCAACATGTCACGAAATCGTGACATGTCACGATTTCGCGACGACAAAGCCAAAAGTGGAGCTAAGTGTCGAGAACGTCGCAATTTCGTGACATGTCATGGTTTTGCGATAAAGAAATCAAAATGGAAGCCAAGTCGAGAGAATGTCGCGATTTCACGACAGAGAAATCAAAATGGAAGCCAAGTCGGGAGGACGTCGCGATTTTGCGACATGTCGCAGAGAAATCGTGACATGTCGCGAAATCGTGACATGTCGCGAAATCGTGACATGTCGCGAAATCGTGACATGTCACGAAATCGTGACATGTCATGATTTCGTGGCAAAGGGGCCAAAGTAGAATAAAAGTAAAGAGCACGTCGCGATTTCGTGACATGTCACAAAATTGCAACATGTCACGGTTTTGTGGCAAAAGGCCAGAGCAGAAGTAAAGTAAAGGGGAACGTCGCGATTTCGTGACATGTCGCAAAATCGTGACATGTTGCAATTTAATGGAAAAAGGCCAGAGCAGAAGCAAAGTAAAGGGGAACGTCATGATTTCGTGACATGTCGTGAAATCGTGACATGTCACGGTTTTGCGGCAAAATGCCAGGATGGAAACAAAGCAAAGAAAGCATCGCGAAATCACGACAAGTCTTAAGTGAAGGCATAGCTCGAAGAAAGCATCACGAAATTGCGACAAGTCTTAAGTGGAGGCAAAGGTGAAGTAAAACATCGCAATTTCGTGGCAGAAAAGTTTGGAAAAGGAAAAGTGAAGGGAGACGTCGCGATATCGCGACATGTCCCATTTTTGGACCTGTCTCGTTTTCGCGACGCCATGAGTTTGGAAGAAGGAAATCAAGTCGACATATAATGAACATTAGGGTTTTAATTTATTAATATTAAAGTGCTAATCCTTGTTTTGTCTTTTGTATAAAGCGATCTGGAAACAGAAGTAATGGTGAAAAAGACAAAAATAGGCACAGATCAAGCAAGGGCCGTCAGATAGAAAGATGAAGATACCTTTACACGCAATTGCTTCATTTAATGAAATATGTCGGTGATTGGCCAAAAAATGAAAATATCCATACACAGTCATCGAAATTTGCCGATGGATGCAGTTAACCGAGAATTTATGGTGAAAGTAATGGCGTGCAGAGAATTTTAACACAGAGGCGGCTCTGCGAAGATAAAATGTCAGAGAAACCAGTGACTCATCCGAATTTCTCTGAGGAATTAATGAGACGTTCCCGGCAGATGCACCAGCCGGCCAGAAAATGAAGATATTTACTTGCAGTTACAGATGGATGAGAATAATATCAAATCATGCCTTCTCCATTTATGGCAAGTAATCGCACTAAGATTTGCAGAATAGTTAGGGTTTATCAAAACTCTATAAAGGCCTTATATTGTAAAACCTAGGGAGTAGGGTTTTGATGATAAGATTTAGGGTTTTGGAAGAAGATATTCCTGAAAAGATCGAGGGTCTATCTTGAGTCTATAAATACTTCTTTCGAATGTAAACTGAGGAGGTGGAAAACTTAGAATAAAAGCTATTGAAGCAATTTTCTGCAAATCTTGTTGAATGCTTTGTTCTAGACTTGGAGTTGGTGTGATTTTCATTTTTTGTGATAGCGTGGCCAGGAGCCTAATCTCTCTCGGATTGTGATAAGTTCATCTTATTTTGTTTTCATCTCATTAAGGTTTCATTTAATTTATGCTATAGATCTGTGTTATTAAGATTGGATATGCTGCTAGGCTTCATTCTTTTTATTGTATGCTAGGGAAAATTACAGACTTAAGGGTCAGGCCTGTTTTAATTGCTCTGTCCTCACTGTGCGAGCTAGGTTGCTGGTGAAAGATACCAATTCCAACTGACTTCCCTTCTGTTGGTGATTTTCTACTAGGCTTCATTCTTTCTATTGTATGCTAGGGAAAATTACAGATTTAAGGTTCAAGCCTATTTTAATTGCTCTGTCTTCACTATGCGAGCTAGGCTGCTGGTGAAAGATACCAATTCCAACTGACTTCCCTTTTGTTGGTGATTTTATGCTAGATTTGTTCCATTTCTGTCTTATGCTCTTAGTGGAAGGTGATCTTAGAAAGCTGGACACTTTCCTTTTTGATTTGTTCCATTGTGAAGTTAAATAGCATAACTAAAATTGATAGTTCTGATTTTGCAGCTAAGTTGGATAAACTTCTCTTTTCTGCCCTACCCTACTCTCTCTGTTTTACTGTTAAATGATCCATTTTTATTTTCTTTCAAAATCTGCTAAAGCATAAAGAGCTAGATCAAAGAACTGATTGTAAATCTGATTGTCCACAAAGTTAACCAATTCCAAAAACATTACTGAACTGAAGTCCAGAGCCTGTTGTAAGGTAATATACAGTCCACTTGAAACTATTCCAGAAGCAAAAAAGAGTGAATAGAAATTCGACCCAAATCTGTAACTCACACCTTGGATAACCAACAAGATCCTAAAGTGAGTGGGATTTATCCCTTATAAGTGTTCTCGGTATTTCATGCTCATTCTTCACAGGGTGTGTATAAAAGTCGAACCAACAGATAAAAAGAAAAAGGGTAAGAAGACAAAATCAAGCAGCGAGTCATCTAGTGATGAAGAAGCTAGCTATGGTAAAAGAGATAAAAGTTCTAGAAGACCCATATATCTAATATCTGTTAAATATTTTAATTATGGAAAGTATGGACATGTTGGTCACGAATCTGCCACAGGAAAGGATTTTTACAATTGCGCCCTAGACCCGGCCAACATTGAAAGGCTGGAAGCAAGAAATGGCTCCCAGACCAATCTCCAGAGTGGGATGGTTCCCTCTACTATTCTAAAATTGGGTTTAAGATAGGGTTCTTTGGAAAGAGATTTAAAAGGTTGCGAGAAAGAAATGGGAAATATGGCCGCGAGGCGAAGTGATGGGATCGGAAAAACAACGAGCAGGAAACTACAAACGCAACAACGACAAGTAACATAAGAAATCGGCTTCATCCTCGCACAATCACATGCCGCAAATCCCTCCAAACCCACATTCCGGGAATTGTACCACGACCGCGATATTTAAATCCGGTATGCAGAATTTAAATGTAATAGCAATGCAAGAGTACGAATGCTATTAGAAATGCGAGAAAATAGAAAGCAAATTCATCCATGCGACGCTTGAAAAATTAGAAGTCGATCCTTGTATTCCCATGCAAATACAATTCCAGTTTCTAGCGGCAAGTTTTTCCAACCTTTGTAAATGAAAATTACATTGGTTTTTATAGAGGTCCGTCCTCTTTGCAGCATTAAATAATTAAAACCAACTTCCTCGTGATCTACAATTATATCTTGGAAATCAGGAACACGATCCCCTTAATCACGGCCTCGAGGAAGCAAAAATTAAAGGCAATGAAACGTTCGCGGTTCTTCATTAAATTCGTTTTTCAATATGCATGAAAACGTTACGCCAATCCACGAACAACTACTTTGAACCAATAAATCCTTTAATTTTGGTGGCCTGGGCGCTTCTTCGACTTTAACCGCCTCGGAAATCCGCAAAATATTTAATTCGGGTCAATATTAAATCATCGGAAATCGAAAAAACCCTCTCGGCCGTTCATATTGCACTTGGCGGGAAAACAGTTACAGGTCGCGAAAACGCGACGGGTCGCGAAATCGCGACATGTTTTTATGCCGTACGCTTCGCTGCTGAAGACCCGCGAAAACGGAACATGTAGCGATTTCGCTACATGTTCCTTCTCTCCGCATCAATCGACATTTTCGGTCGCGATTCGCTGACATGTCAGCGACGCGCTGCAAATTTTCAACTTTGCCTTTGAAGCTGCCCGGGTCGCGATTCGCTGACATGTCAGCGAATCGCTGCATGTTTTCAACTTAATGCTTTTTTTGCCCGCCGACCCGCGATTCCGGAACATGTCGCGATATCGCGACGGTTCCGCCCAACCTGCCTGCGTTGACTGCGTTGACCGCGATTCTGCAACATGTCAGTGCGTCGCTGCAGTTTTTTGACTTAGTCATTTTTTGCTCATTTTTCCTCCTTTTTTCGCCCAAGCTGCATCAATCAAAGGTCAGATCCCCAACAATACATTAATGCATTAATCAATGAGAATCAATGTGGCAAAAATGCCAACATTCTTGGCGGCTCACGGGGTATACAGCTCGCTGTATGCAAGAATCCAGGCCTTAGTCCATTGGGCACGAGTCATATCCGAACGAGAAAGTTGGTGCTTGCAATACATGTTTTGCTGAAAAATTGAAACTAGAAAAAACCTGCATATAACTGATTATGAAATGACTAATGGAACGCGATGATGGAGTGAGCTCTTGCGATTGCGCAAGCGGTGACTGCAATGGAATGATGAAATGAAAATGAACGAAGTTATGGAGTGGGAATGGAACTAGGAAAGCTGTGAAATGAAATGAACTAGACTGTTAGCAAATGCGTAAAAGACTGAACTTAGAGGAAAGGGATAAGAAGGGACGGGGAAAAACAGAAAAGGGAAAAAGAAACAACAGTAGTGGCTTATTTTGTTTTAATGCAGAAGAAAAAGAAGGAAGAAGATGAAGAAAGGAAAGAGAGGAAACGGGGAAGGGAAAAGAAGAAAGTGCTAGAAATCCACCAAACTGTTGGGAGGAGAAAAACAAAGGAAAAACAAGCATCTACGGCTCGCAGGCAACAAGAGCCGAGATGAACAAATAAAAACAATACCAGTTTTTTTTTTTTTTTCTCTTCTTCTTTTTCTATTTTTTTTTGTTTTTTTCAAAATACTATATACAATAATGCACGACATGATTGGCATGTCGCCACCAGACACCCAATCTCAGAATGTTATCCGGTAAATCTGCAATGTCCCGACCAGATCTGATCATACTTAAGTCGGTCCTTGAAATTAGGCTGGCTCCTTCCTGAAGTTCTCCATGGTGCGAATAGGATGCAATGCGGCAGATTATCCTTCTTACTAGTACCCACATGGAGGACTTCTTCAGGTACTGGATGTAGTGGCTGGAACCAACACCACCACTTTGCAGACTTTACTGGCTGTGGGTTGAGTACAGGCTCCTCTAACTCCTTGATGTGATCACAGGGCTCTTCAAGGGAGAAATCTGATTCTGGGATCTCCTCAGGCTCTGAAATTTGAACTTGTTCTTCTACTTGGCCCATCTCTTGATGAAAACTGCAAGCAACCATATTGTTCATTCTTTGGAAAAGTGCTTGCATGTTCCAATCCTTGACTTTGGACGAGATCTATCCCTTGAACTCCACATGACTGCATCTCAGGGATCTGGCATGAATGTGCAGGGTAAACGGGAGCAGCAACCACCGGAGAAGGTAATGGAGTTTCTCCCCACGGTAATTTTCTCGATAAGAGCAACAGTTGTTCCGCTCGCACTGCTTCCTCAAAGATTTGTGGGAACCGTTGTTCACCTGACTGCAGCAAAAAGAGACCTATGTCAGAGTTAAAAGCTCGAACATAAAAGAGGTGGGCTTGGGTGGGTGATGGACGGATCTTCTCCGGAATTCTCTTCCAACTTATCAAGAATCGGACATTGAAGTCCGTGATGCTTTCTTGAGGTGCTCTCTTGATGTACATGAAAAATTGGTAGAGATCCAAAGAACTGTAGAAAGGATCTTCGTCAAATCTTTTGATCAGTGCTCCCGCTAGATCATCCCATGAGCTGATGCTTTGACGTTTGAGCAATCTGTACCATTGCAATGCTCTTCCTTCCAAAGACTGAACCAGAAGTCGGATCATGACATCTTCGTGTTCTATGACATGGATCATGGACAGAATAGCAATGTCTTCAACATGTGCCAGAGCCATGCCTTCGGTACCATCATATTTTGCCGGGTTCTTCGGGGCACCTTCGGGAATTTCATGCCGAACTTGGAGATTCAGAGGGCCGGGATCATCCCATCTAGAAAAAACCCTCGCCTTTGTGGCAGTGGTCTGCGGAATCACGGCCATCGCCATTAAGTCAGAGTCGCCAGAAAAAACATTCTTTGAATTTTTTTTTTTTTTTTTAAACAAAAACAGGCGTCCACGAACAGATCTTCAACTCAGCAAAGTCGCCAGATGAACTTACAAATCTCCGCTGTGAGGCCAAGACAGCTCATCAAATCTTGAGACCTCCGGGTGTTTTAAAAATGTGCCAAAACTGTTGGCACCGGTGGGGTTATCACTTTGGAAAATTATGCGTATCCCACCGATTATGAATTCTTGGAGACAGAAACAGTCTGTCCCACCGGGCGTGCCAAAAACTGTTGGTCACGAATCTGCCACAGGAAAGGATTTTTACAATTGCGCCTAGACCCGGCCAACATTGAAAGGTTGGAAGCAAGAAATGGCTCCCGGACCAATCTCCAGTGGGGTGGTTCCCTCTACTATTCTAAAATTGGGTTTAAGATAAGGGTTCTTTGGAAAGAGATTTAAAAGGTTGCGAGAAAGAAATGGGAAATATGGCCACGAGCCGAAGTGATGGGATCAGAAAAACAACAGCAGGAAACTACAAACGCAACAACAACAAGTAACATAAGAAATCAGCTTCATCTTCGCACAATCACATGCCGCAAATCCCTCCAAACCCACATTCCAAGAATTGTACCCTGATCGCAGTATTTAAATCCAGTATGCAGAATTTAAATGTAATAGCAATGCGAGAGTCACGAATGCTATTAGAAATGCAGAAAACGAGAAAAGAAATTCATCCATGCAACGCTTGAAAAATTAGAAATTGATCCTTTTATTCCTGCAGATACAATCCCAGTTTCTAGCAGCCAGTTTTTCCAACCTTTGTAAATGAAAATTACATTGGTTTTTATAGAGGTCCGTCCTCTTTGCGGCATTAAATAATTAAAACCAACTTCCTCGTGATCTACAATTATATCTTCGAAATCAGGAACACGATTCCCTTAATCACGGCCTCGAGGAAGCAAAAATTAAAGGCAATGAAACGTTCGCGGTTCTTCATTAAATTCGTTTCTTTGAATATGTGCATGAAAAACCGTTGAATTAATCCACGAACCGCAGCTTTGAACCAATAAATCCTTTAATTTTGGTGGCCTGGGCACTCTTCGACCTTAACCGCATCGGAAATCCGCAAAATATTTAATTCGGGTCAGCATTAAATCATCGAAAACCCAAAAAACCCTCTCGGCCGTTCATACTGCACTTGGCGGGAAAACTGCGCAGGTCGCGAAAATGCGACGGGTCGCGAAATCGCGACGTCTTATCATGCCGTACGCTTTGACCACCGTTGACCCGCGAAAATGGAACATGTAGCGATTTCGCTACATGTTTCCGCCGTTGGCTCCTCCCTGCGCTACGCCCGCGAAAACGGAACATGTAGCGATTTCGCTACATGTTCCTTCGTCGCCGTACCAATCGCCATTTTCGGTCGCGATTCGCTGACATGTCAGCGATGCGCTACAAATTTTGACTTTCGCCTTTGAAGCTGCCGGGTCGCGATTCGGCGACATGTCGGCGAATCGGTGCATGTTTTCAACTTAATGCTTTTTTTGCCCACCGACCCGCGATTTCGGAACACGTCGCGATATCGCGACGGTTCCGGCCAACCTGCCTGCGTTGACTGCGTTGACCGCGATTCTGCAACATGTCAGCGCGTCGCTGCAGTTTTCAGACTTAGTCATTTTTTGCTCATTTTTTCTCCTTTTTTCACCCAAGCTGCATCAAAGCTGATATCAAATGTCAGATTTCCAACAATACACTAATGCATTAATCAATGAGAATCAATGTGGCAAAAATGCCAACAGGACATTATGCAACAGAGTACAAAGAAACAAAGAACAACAATGATGAAGAAAAACAAGATCATAGGTATAGGGAATCTGAAAGATACAGGTACCAGAAGAAAAGCAGGGATGGACATAACAGACAAAAAAATAAGTTCTTTAAAAGACAAAAGAGAAGCTGCAATGCGGATAATGCAAATAAGTACTCAAATGATAGTGATGCTAGTTTTTCATACAATGATAGAGATGAAGTCCTATTTATGGTTGAAGAGAAAGAACCAATTAAGAAAAGGACTCTAGTTATTCTCAAGTGTTTTAGATGTGGTAAATTTGGATATCTTAAAGATGATTACACAAAGGATGGTTATAGTTTTAGTGATGATGATTTTGAAGATGCACTTGAAAGACCAGATGAGAATATTCTTATGGCACTAGAAGAAGAAGTAAGTGATCCTATAGAAGACAAGCCAAAAGAAAGAAATGATATGGACAAAGGCAAACAAATAGAGTATTATTCAATAGAGAATTACTATGATCTCAAGGGAGAACTTATCTATGCCCTTGACATGGTAAAGAAGTTAAGAAAGAAACAATCTAAGCTTGTAAGTTTCAAGAATGTGATGAAGAAATATTATTGCTCATAGAGGATTTAGAAAAGTCAAAGGCTAAGGCAAGCAAGTTCAAAGATAAGTTAGAAGCAAAGATTTTGGAATGTGAAAAGTTAACACAAGAAGTGGCACTACTAAAGGAAGATTTAGAGGATTCCAAGAATAAGTTATACAAGTATGTAACCAATGCAAAGAATGTGGATAAAATAGTCAAGATACAAAGAGGAGCAACAAACAAGATAGGTTTTGGTTCTAAATATGTTCAAAACAAAAGGTAAGAAGAGTCTACTTCAAGTCTTGAAGAAGAAGAAACTTTAGAAGAAGATAAATTATAAGAAGACAGTGTAAGTGGGAGTGAGACATCAGAGGATGAGTTGGACAACAAAGAGTTCAACAAAGATAGGAACAATAAATGGAACATCAATCAGAACAAGAGACCAATGAGGTCAAGACAAGGAAGATTCAATGGAAGATGTTTTTCATGTCATAGGTTTGGGCACATGGCTTCACAGTGCAGGACACATGAAAGACAAGAATATGGGAAAGGACAAATTTTCCAAGGGTATTGCTACTCATGTAATGAGTTTTGTCACAAGGCAATGAATTACAATATTCATGGCAGAAGAGGATATGGCTTCACTTGGAGAAATCCTAAGACAGTTGCACCTCCAAGTAATAATAACATTAAGTGTTATAAGTGCAATAATGACGGTCACACAACGACATGGTGTAGAGAAAATATTCTAGAAACATGCATAAACAGGAACATGAATATGAATAGGAACAAGAATATAAATAGAAATAGGAACATGAACATAAACAAGAATATGAACAAGAACAGGAACATGGATGAGAATAGGAACAGGAACAAGAATATGGATGAGAATAGGAATATGAATAGGAACATGGATGAGAACAAGAATAGGAATAGGAACATAAGTGATGATAGGAACATGGATGATGACTTGGAAAGAAATAGTCAGAGGATTCAAAAAACTCAGAAAATAAGAGAGAAAGATAAAGGTAAATAACAATGCTTTTGGGGAGTAGAAATAATCCCATCCCAGAATTAACCACCTCATGTGGAGGTGGGGGAAGGGATAAGCTAAGAGGCTCATTCTTAGCCCCAAGCCCTAAAGGTGACCCTTTGCCATTGATGTCAAAGGAGGAGAGATTTGTGTATATTGGGGAGATATTGAAATGGGAAGAGATTTGATATTTGAGAGAGCATTGAGCCAGGGGGGGAAATGTCCCAGTGGGAGAAGAAGAAAAAGAAAGGTCAGGTTTTAGTAAAAGGATATGGGTTGCCATCAATGACAAAGGGGGAGATTGTTGGATATTTTGAGTCCCTAAGTCAAAGTTGTCATTGATGTCACCATTGATGCCACCAGATGGAGTCATCATTAATACCAAATATTTTAGTAGGAAATAAAGGTGACAAAGATGGTCATTTGATATTCAACAAGAAGGCAGAAGTTTGAGTAAAATAGTGCAAAAGATAGAAGTTAAAAAGGAGTGATAATATTTATTTTATAAATTATTTAAATTCAGGAGGAATTTAAATTTTATAAATAAATATTAAAAGGTACTTTATCAAAGGTGAAATATTATAATGGTTAGAAGTGCCATGGTGAAAACCCAAATAAAATATTTGTAATTTTCATTACAATATTTTATATTGCAAAAGTGGGTTTATAAAGTCTAAAAATATCTTAATAAAACCCAAAGGTTGGGTTTAAAGGTTTAAGACCAAAGTATACTTTAATAAATCCAAAGGTTGGATTTAAAGTTTTAAACAAGGCAAATATTATTTCCGTCGACGTCATAGAAGACAAGGGAAGCATCGACATTTTTGATTTAATTAAAATGCATATTAATACCATGCCCTAAGTTGAATTCCAAATATCCTTGCTCGAATTGGAAAGGAAAGGCATACGAATTAATTGCAGAGCTCGTGAGATAGAACCATGAAATTCATGTTTGACTTGATGACGAGAGGAAACAAAACGAAGCACATTGATTTTTTGGATGCCAACAAGGCACCTTGGCCTAGTGGCAAGTGGGCAACAAGCTTACATTTTGGTGTGCATGGTGGATAGTGTTTGAATCCTACAAAAGCATTTGGTGGACGTGTTGAAGGTGCCAATCCTTAGGCGCATACGTTTTGCAAGGCAAGGAAGGGGAGTTGAAGCACGTGGTGCTTCTTCCTTCCCAACGAGCTTGTAGCTCATGTGGTGGTTGCACCGTGGGCAAAGACTTTGTGAGGGCTGCGTTGAGAGTTCGAAACTATCCAAAGGCAAAGGTACATTTTTAATGTTTTATTTTATTAATGCCTAAGTTGGAGGTATAAGGTATTTTGTGGTTAAAGTATTTGCATTGTGATAAAGGTTGGTAGTTGAGAAATATCATTAGGAGGTATAAGGAAAATTTTGTTTTTATTTTCAAGTCTTAAAGTTTGCTATTGTGGAATATTGAAGGGTTAAGACTTTGTGGGTTATGTGTTATTTCCAATAAAGGGTTTTGTGATTATTGTGAGGATATTGCTTATTGTTTAAGTTGGAGTGATAAGGTGTAATTGTGATATTATTTTTGTGGGATTTCTCTTTTTTTGTTGGAATGATAGGTGTAATTGTGATATTACTTTTGTGATATAAAAATTATCCTCTAACCCTTATTGAGTTTTTCAAAGAAGTAATTATGAGTGTGGCAGATTTGTAAGGACAACTACTCTTCAAGAAAAGGTATGGGTAAAATTCTTCTTTGTTGAGTTAGGTGATTGGATTGATTGAAAATTAAGTTTGGAGTGAAAAGGATTTGATTAGGGTTTCCTTTTCAAAAGTGGTTGAGTTAATGCTTCAAGGTTTTCTAGATTGAGAGTTGTGATTAAACCTTGTTTGATAAGCATTTTTGTTTAGACCATTGGTTGAGTGAAGTACATTGAGTTAATGCTTAAAGGTTTTCTAGATTGAGAGTTGTGATTAAACCTTATTTTATAAGCATTGTTGTTGAAACCATTGGTTGTGTGAAAAACCTGAGTTAGGGTTTGAGAAGAACATGAGTATCATTGTTAGATGAAGAATATTTTATTAGCATTGTTGTTGAAGCCAATTGGTTATGCAAAGAACTTGAACTTGAGTTAGAAAAGAACATGAGTATCATTGTTATGTGAGATTTGTGTTGGGCATTGTTGGAAATATTTTGAGTTGAGTGATACATGCTTGGACTAGGGTTTGTGAGAAAGGGTTGTTCCTTGAGGTGATTGGTTGAGTAGAGTTGTTTGAGCCTAGTCAAGTGAATGTGTGAAGTGGTTGTTCAAGTTCCATAAAACAAACTATTCTATATTCTGATTTGAGTTGATATTGAGTTTGAGTATAGAACATATTGAGTCTCTAACAATTCTCTTTATGCTTCTATGAGATTGAGTTGAGAAAGTGATTGAGTTTAAGAATAGAACATATTGAGTCTCTAAAAATTATCTTTATGCTTCTATGAGATTGAGTTGAGAAAGTGATTGAGCATTGAGTATAGAACATATTGAGTCTCTAACAATTCTCTTTATGCTTCTATGAGATTGGACAAGTTATGTGTGGACTTGTTAAGCTGATTTGAGGCAAGTATTTGAGAAGGCTTGTGGACTATTTTTGTGTGAGCTTTTGTGGAAGCTTGCAAAGAAGATTTGAGCAAGTCCTAGAGAGGACTTATTGAGCATATTTGGACAAGTTCTAAGAGGACTTGTTGAGCAGATTTGGACAAGTTCTGAGTGAGCTTGTTGAGCAGATTTGGACAGGTTCTGAGTGGACCTATTGAGCATATTTGAGCAGGTTTTGAGTGGACCTATTGAGAAAATTTGAGAAGGTTCTGAGTGGACCTGTTGAGCATATTTGAGTAGGTTCTGAGTGGACCTGTTGAGAAGATTTGAGTAGGTTTTGAGTGGACCTATTGAGCATATTTGAGCAGGTTCTAAGTGGACCTGTTGAGAAAATTTGAGAAGGTTCTGAGTGAACCTATTGAGTAGAGCTTTGGAGGTGATAGAGAAAAGAGGATAGAGTATCTAGTGGATAGAGATCCATTAGCCAGGACATTGAGGACAGGTCTTCTAAGTGAGGACAAGAGTCTTCAAGTGGAGAGAGATCCACAGTCAACGTAGTGGAGGTAATCTTCTAGAGGATCACTAGCCAGAGCAGAGGAGAAGGAGTTCTCCTATGGATAGAGATCCACAAACCAGATTTAGGGGATCAACATCTCCTTTGGACAGAGGTCCATAAACATTGTAATTGGGAAGGATTCCCAAGATATTATTTGAGAAATATTTAGAAGAAATATTTTCTCTATGGAGGTAGCCCACATTGGGTGAACCACGTTAAAATCTATGTCTCTATTGTGTATGGTGTTTTGTACATTGCTTTGATTACTGCTATTGATACTACTATCTATACACTGCATAATATTGATTTGAAAAGAAAAGTAAAAAGTGGTCTTATATTGTTCACCCCCCTCTCAGTATAAGCTTGTGTTCTTCAATTGGTATCAGAGTGGGTTCCTTCAGAAGAGTTTGATAGCTTGAAGGAAAAGCAGTCTAAGAACACAATGGATCAAAAGGATCAAAAGGATGGGTCCATCAATAATGCAGTACCAGTCTTTGATGGAAGTGACTTCTTGTATTGGTGTGTACTGATGAGATTTCACCTAATGGCACTTGGCAATGAAGTTTGGGATGTAGTGGAACTTGGATATGATCCAACAGTCGATCCTCCTATAGATAAGGAAGGTAAGCTTCTAATGCATGCAAACTCAAGAGCTATGAATGCAATTATAAAAGGATTGCATAGATCAGAATCTATGAAGGTTATGGATTGTAAAACAATAAAAGATATGTGGGAACTATTGCATACCATATATGAAGGAGATAAAGGTGTCAAGAAAGCTAAGATCAGAAATATCAAAGGAGAATTTGAGAACTTAAGAATGCGGGATGATGAAAACATTCATGACTATCTCAGTAAGGTTGATGAACTTTTACTTGAGATGAAAGGTCTTGGAATGAAGGTTGATGAATCTGATGCTTGTGATAAGATATTGAGAACTCTTCCAAAAAGGTATAGTGAAAAGGTTTCTGCTATAGAAACATCCATTGATAGTGATTCTATGACAATAAATTCTTTACTTGGCATGCTTACGACTTTTGAGATAAGAACAAAATATCCTATTCCTCTGAAAGAAGTTGCATTCAAAGTGGACAAAAAGAAAAAGGGTAAGAAGACAAAATCAAGCAGTGAGTCATCTAGTGATGAAGAAGCTAACTATGGTAAAAGAGATAAAGGTTCCAGAAGACCCATATATCTAATATCTATTAAGTGTTTTAATTGTGGAAAGTATGGACATTATGCAATAGAGTGCAAAGAGCCAAAGAACAACAATGATGAAGAAAAACAAGATCACAGGTATAGGGAATCTAAAAGATACAGGTACTAGAAGAAAAGCAGGGATGGACAAAATAGACAAGGAAATAAGTTCTTTCAAAGACAAAAGAGAAGCTACTATGCGGATAATGCAAGTAAGTACTCAAATGATAGTGATGCTAGTTTTTCATACAATGATAGAGATGAAGTCCTATTTATGGTTGAAGAGAAAGAACCAGTTAAGAAAAGGACTCCAGTTATTCTCAAGTGTTTTAGATGTGGTAAATTTGGACATCTTGAAGATGATTACACAAGGGATGGTTATAGTTTCAGTGATGATGATTTTGAAGATGCACTTGAAAGACCAGATGAGAATCTTCTTATGGCACTAGAAGAAGAAGTAAGTGATCCTATAGAAGACAAGCCAAAAGAAATAAATGATATGGACAAAGGTAAAAAAATAGAGGATTATTAAGTAGAGAATGGCTATGATCTCAAGGGAGAACTTATCTATGCCCTTGACACGGTAAAGAAGGTAAGAAATCAACACTCTAAGCTTGAAAGTCAGTTTCAAGAATGTGATGAAGAAATATTATTGCTCATAGAGGATTTAGAAAAGTCAAAGGCTAAGGCAAGCAAGTTCAAAGATAAGTTAGAAGCAAATATTATGGAATGTGAAAATTTAACACAAGAAGTGGCACTACTAAAGGAATATTTAGAGGATTCCAAGAATAAGTTATACAAGTATGTAACCAATGCAAAGAATGTGGATAAAATAGTCAAGATACAAAGAGGAGCAACAAACAAGATAGGTCTTGGTTCTAAATAGGTTCAAAATAAAAGGGAAGAAGAGTCTACTTCAAGTATTGAAGAAGAAGAAACTTCAGAAGAAGATACATCAAAAGAAGATAGTGTAAGTAGGAGTGAGACATCAGAGGATGAGTTGGACAACAAAGAGTTCAACAAATATAGGAACAATGCACAGAGAAGATACAGATGGAACATCAATCAGAACAGGAGACCAATGAGGTCAAGACAAGGAAGCTTCAATGGAAGATGTTTTTCATGTCACAGGTTTGGGCACATGGCTTCACAGTGCAGGACACATGAAAGACAAGAATATGGAAAAGGACAACTTTTCCAAGGGTATTGCTACTCATGTAATGAGTTTGGTCACAAGGCAATGAATTGCAAGATTCATGACAGAAGAGGATATGGCTTCACTAGGAGAAATCCTAAGACAATTGCACCTCCAAGGAATAATAACATTAAGTGTTATAAGTGCAATAATGATGGTCACACAACAAGATGGTGTAGAGCAAATATTCTAGAAATAGGCATGAACAGGAACAAGAATATGAACAGGAACAAGAATATAAACAGAAATAGGAACATGAACAAGAACAAGAATATGGAAGATAACAAGAACAAGAACAGGAACAAAAATATGGATGAGAATAAGAATAAGAACAAGAACATGGATGAGAACAAGAATAGGAATAGGAACATAAGTGATGACAGGAACAGGGATGATGACTTGGAAAGAAACAATCAGAGGATTCATAAAACTCAGAAAAGAAGAGAGAAAGATAAAGGTAAAGAACAATGCTTTTGGGGAGTAGAAATACTCCCACCCTAGAATTAACCACCTCATGTGGAGGTGGGGGAGGGGCTAAGCTAAGAGGCTCATTCTTAGCCCCGAGCCCTAAAGGTGACCCTTTGCCATTGATGTCAAAGGGGGAGAGATTTGTGTATATTGGGGAGAGATTTGATATGGGGAGAGATTTGATATTTGAGAGAGCATTGAGCCAGGGGAGCAGAAGAAAAAGAAAGGTCAGGTTTTAGGTAAAAGGATATGGGTTGCCATCAATGACAAAGGGGGAGATTGTTGGATATTTTGAGTCCCTAAGTCAAAGTTGTCATTGATGTCACCATTGATGCCACCAGATGAAGTCATCATTAATACCAAATATTTTAGCAAGAAATAAAGGTGACAAAGATGGTCATTTGATATTCAGCAAGAAGGCAAAAGTTCGAGTAAAATAGTGCAAAAGACAGAAGTTAAAAATGAGTGATAATATTTATTTTATAAATTATTTAAATTCAGGAGGAATTTAAATTTTATAAATAAATATTAAAAGGTACTTTATCAAAGGTGAAATATTATAATGGTTAGAAGTGCCATGGTGAAAACCCAAATAAAATATTTGTAATTTTCATTACAATATTTTATATTGCAAAAGTGGGTTTATAAAGTCTAAAAATATCTTAATAAAACCCAAAGGTTGGGTTTAAAGGTTTAAGACCAAAGTATACTTTAATAAATCCAAAGGTTGGATTTAAAGTTTTAAACAAGGCAAAGATTATTTCTGCCGATGTCATAGAAGACAAAGGAAGTGCCGACATTTTTGATTTAATTAAAATGCATATTAATACCATGCCCTAAGTTGAATTCCAAATATCCTTGCTCGAATTGGAAAGGAAAGGCATACAAATTAATTGCAGAGCTCATGAGATAGAACCACAAAATTCGTGTTTGACTTGATGGTGAGAGGAAACAAAACAAAGTGCATTGATTTATTGGATGCCAACAAGGCACCTTGGCCTAGTGGCAAGTGGGCAATAAGCTTACGTTTTGGTGTGCATGGTGGATTGTGTTCGAATACCGTGAAAGCATTTGGTGGACGTGTTGAAGGTGCCAATCCTTAGGTGCATACATTTTGCAAGGCAAGGAAGGGGAGTTGAAGCATGTGGTGCTTCTTCCTTCCCAATGAGCTTGTAGCTCGTGTGGTGGTTGCGCCATGGGAAAAGACTTTGTGAGGGCTGCGTTGAGAGTTCGAAACTCTCCAAAGGCAAAGGTACATTTTTAATGTTTTATTTTATTAATGCCTAAGTTGGAGGTATAAGGTATTTTGTGGTTAAAGTTTTTGCATTGTGATAAAGGTTGGTAGTTGAGAAATATCATTAGGAGGTATAAGGAAAATTTTGTTTTTATTTTCAAGTCTTAAAGTTTGCTATTGTGGAATATTGAAGGGTTAAGACTTTGTGGGTTATGTGTTATTTCCAATAAAGGGTTTTGTGATTATTGTGAGGATATTTCTTATTGTTTAAGTTGGAGTGATAAGGTGTAATTTTGATATTATTTTTGTGATTATTGTGAGGATATTGCTTATTGTTTAAGTTGGAGTGATAAGGTGTAATTGTGATATTATTTTTGTGATATAAAAATTATCCTCTAACCCTTATTGAGTTTTTCAAAGAAGTAATTATGAGTGTGGCAGATTTGTAAGGACAACTACTCTTCAAGATAAGGTATGGGAAAAATTCTTCTTTTTTGAGTTAGGTGATTGGCTTGATTGAAAATTAAGTTTAGATTGAAAAGGATTTGATTAGGGTTTCCTTTTCAAAAGTGGTTGAGTTAATGCTTCAAGGTTTTTTGGATTGAGAGTTGTGATTAAACCTTGTTTGATAAGCATTGTTGTTTAGACCATTGGTTGAGTGAAGTATATTGAGTTAATGCTTAAAGGTTTTATGGATTGAGAGTTGTGATTAAATCTTGTTTTATAAGTATTGTTGTTGAAACCATTGGTTGTGTGAAAAACTTGAGTTAGGGTTTGAGAAGAACATGAGTATCATTGTTAGATGAAGAATGTTTTATTAGCATTGTTGTTGAAGCCAATTGGTTATGCAAAGAACTTGAACTTAAGTTAGAAAAGAACATGAGTATCATTGTTATGTGAGATTTGTGTTGGGCATTGTTGGAAATATTTTGAGTTGAGTGATACATGCTTGGACTAGGGTTTGTGAGAAAGGGTTGTTCCTTGAGGTGATTGGTTGAGTAGAGTTGTTTGAGCCTAGTCAAGTGAATGTGTGAAGTGGTTGTTCAAGTTCCATAAAATAAACTATTCTATATTCTGATTTGAGTTGAGATTGAGTTTGAGTATAGAACATATTGAGTCTCTAACAATTCTCTTTATGCTTCTATGAGATTGAGTTGAGAAAGTGATTGATTTTGAGAATATAACATATTGAGTCTCTAACAATTCTCTTTATGCTTCTATGAGATTGAGTTGAGAAAGTGATTGAGCATTGAGTATAGAACATATTGAGTCTCTAACAATTCTCTTTATGCTTCTATGAGATTGGACAATTTTTGAGTGGACTTGTTAAGCTGATTTGAGGTAAGTCTTTGAGAAGGCTTGTGGACTATTTTTGTGTGAGATTTTGTGGAAGCTTGCAAAGCAGATTTGAGCAAGTCCTAGAGAGGACTTGGTGAGCATATTTGGACAAGTTCTAAGAGTACTTGTTGAGCATATTTGGACAAGTTATGAGTGAGCTTGTTGAGAATATTTGGACAGGTTTTGAGTGGACCTGTTGAGCAGATTTGAGCAGGTTCTGAGTGGACCTGTTGAGCAAATTTGAGCAGGTTCTGAGTGGACCTATTGAGAAGATTTGAGCTAGTTTTGAGTGGACCTATTGAGCAGATTTGAGCAGGTTCTGAGTGGACCTATTGAGAAAATTTGAGCAGGTTCTAAGTGGACCTATTGAGAATATTTGAGAAGGTTATGAGTGAACCTATTGAGCAGAGCTTTGGAGGTGACCGAGCAAAGAGGATAGAGTCTCCAGTGGATAGAGATCTATTATCCAGGATATTGAGGATAGGTCTTCTGATTGAGGATAAGAATCTTCAAGTGGAGAGAGATCCATAGTCAGTGTAGTGGAGGCAGTATTCTAGAGGATCACCAGCCAGAGCAGAGGATAAGGAGTTCTCCTGTGGATAGAGATCCACAAACCAGATTTAGGGGATCAACATCTCTTTTGGATAGAGGTCCATAAACATTGTAATTGGGAAGGATTCCCAAGATATTATTTGAGAAATATTTAGAAGAAATATTTTCTCTGTGGAGGTAGCCCACATTGGGTGAACCATGTTAAAATATGTGTCTCTATTGTGTATGGTGTTTTATGCATTGCTTTGATTACTGCTATTGATACTGCTATCTATACACTACATAATATTGAGTTGAAAAGAAAATTAAAAAGTGGTCTTATACTATTCACACCCGCCTCTCAGTATAAGCTTGTGTTCTTCACTCTTCTTATGCTAGAGCTACACCTACTATAGTATTAGATGCATCGATTTGGATATAAAAGGAAAGTTTCCACTTTGGTCCTCGTAGCATAAGAGGGGTAGTTAGTTTTTCTTTTAGTGCATCAAATACATTGTAACATTCATTTGTCCATCTAAATTCTATATCTTTATCTAATAAAGCATACATATAAGTTGCAATTGTACTATAATCCTTAATAAAGCATCAATAGTAGATTGTATTCCCTAAGAAACTTTATACATCTATTTGTGTTATAGTGGGTAAATTTAATATAATTTAAATATTTTTAGGATCTACTTCTATTCCTCAAGAGGAATATGATGTCCCAAAAAAATACCTTCATCCATCATCATTAACCATTTTCATGACTTAGGACTAAGTTATGTTCCTTGCAATGAGCATGGACTTTGTCAAGGTTGGAGAGCTTCATAAAAAGTCTCTCTATACATAGTAAAATCATACATGTAGACTTAAATGCATTTGTTTGTTAGATTAAAAAAAATATTTAAGACAACTCAATGGAAAGTTATTGGGAAATTACAAAGACCAAAAGGTAGTACATAATAGACAAATGTACCCCAAGGTTCTCAGTCTTCAAATGCAACTTGAATTTGATTGTATTCACTAAATTTGTCAAGAAATGAAAAGCATTTATTTCTAGAAAGTGTATCAAGTACCTAATCAATAAAAGGCAAGGGGAACTGATCCTTTCATATGGATTTATTGAGTCCTTACTAATCAAAACCTCCATTTTATTTCCCATTTTTATTTGGAACAATAACTAGCAGAGAAACCCACTGGCTAACCTAAATAAGGTAAATAAATCCTACCTCTAACAATTTCTCAATTTTAGTTTTAACAATATCACAAAAGGTAATAATTATTCTCTATTGAGATTGATGAACAAGATTTACATCATGAGTATATATGTGATTAATGCACAGGTCAGGATTATCTCCTTTAAAGTCACTATATTTCCATGTAAAAGCATCATAATGCTTACTCAACACATTAAATAATTTACCTTCTTGTTTGTCATACAATAAACTATTAATATTCAAGGATTTATTGGCTAAATTTCTATTTGTTTGCTGTCAGGATGCACTAAATTGATTCCTTCAAATTTTCTCACTAATAAATTCAAAAGATAGTGGTGAGGTAGTAAAGAAATAAATATTTTGGTATTTTATTCAAAAGTGATTCTAGAAGGAATTTTGTCTGTTAAAGGGCATTGGAGATAAAAAATAAAATATCACTATCATCCATATGTGAGACTAAATGGAAAAACTTGTAAAGGTACAACTGATAAATATTTGGGTTCTTTATTTTCATTCTTGCAAAGGAGTTGATGGACAATTTTTTTATCATCATCAAAGCTAAGATTCAAACAATGTTTATCAAAATAGTCTCATTCTCAAAAAGAGCTCCTTTTAATGGGTCTAGCTCTTCAACATGATATTTTATAGTGATGGTGGCTAAGGATGAGATCTCATATTCATCTTGTCTATTAATCCATAATTGTCAAAAAAAATCTAGTGAAGGCTTAACTGGAGGATATGATGATACTCTTTTAAAATCTACTTTGTTTGATATGGTCATATCTCCTAATCGACAATCAATGAATACAATAATTATGGTAAGCCACAACATACCAATGGTTAATGAATAACCATTAACCTTGGATATGGGCTACAAAATCATGAAATCGATAAGGTATTCCCATGAGCCAATAGTTACTAGAACATCCACTACTATTCTCTCAAGTTTTGCTATCAATTGATATACCATTTGTAAAATGGTGGAACTTGGACGCATATCTATCAAACATAGTTTATCCATAGTTTTTGTAGTCATAACACTGATTTCATCTCTTAGATAAATCAATACATTTGGGATTTTAGTAGTGCCTATAAAAATTGTTACTACTAAGCTTTTTGGATTGCCTTACATAGGTGGGACTAGTTTTCCTACAAGTAAATCTACTATTTTATCATCCACATGTATGGTTTTAGGGTATTATTTTATTTTTCTTCTAGGTTTCTTGATGCATAAATACCAAATAGTCTTATTAAGAATAGAAACATCTTTAATGGATTGTAATAAAGGAATCATAATGTTTTAAATTTTTTAGCTCTACTAGTAGTGTAGGTTCTTTAGGAAGTTTTTCTTGAGCTTCAAGGTGCTTAGGATATGGTATTGGATGAGAAGAACTCAAAGGGTTGTTTTATTGAGGTTTATCATCCTCTTGATGAGGCAACTTGGTAAAATAGGGGATTTGGGGTTCAACCTCATTGTCATGGCTCTCTATTATAATGAGTGGAGTTGCATCAAGAAGTGGTTTTCCTAATCAAAATTAAATATTATCATAGTCTATCACATTGAGTTTGATTGTGTCTTATTTTTCAATAGCATAGACAAATGTTCTTTGTCTAATTTTATTTGGATTTGTCATAGGTTGGGCAAAAATTTGAGGCTTATTATTTTTTTGTAGCTAAGTTTGCTATGGGGTATTAGATGGATAAAGCAATAATGCTTATTTTTGGTTTTGGAAAAATCATTGTCCCTAATATTATTTATTATATGGATGTTGTGATACTTATTATTGGGTTGGTATGGGTTGTGGCATCCATGGTTGGTTTAATGTGGGTTGTGTATCCCATTGTTGGTTTGACCAACCTAGATTGGGCCATTATTAAGGCGAAGGCCAAAGGTATTGATCTCGTGGTTGTGCGAGTGGTGGCATAGACCAAGGGTTAGGCATATAATTCATTGGAGCTCATGGACCTTGTTAATTAGCAAAAAATATTCCCTTGTCTCTATGCTATAAAATTAAGCTCTTCAATGGATTGGATGTTCTTCCCCATGGAATTCTTGATGTCTAGAAAAATATCACAATGATATGTAGAAATCCCTTTCTCATAGATACCATGGATAGTAGTCTTACTTATGGGCAATATTAGAGTGCATGCTTCTTCCTTTTTTCTTTTGACACCTAGAGCAATACATAGCTAGAGGTTCACTATATTTATTTTTTCTTGCATATTGTTTAGAAATGTATTGATGTGTACTAGGATATCTATTTTAAGGTTTGTATATTCCTCCATAAGCTCTTTTACATCATTATTGTTTTTACCAATTTTGTATGTTCTAATTTTTGCCCTTGTACAAGAGTAATTCCTACAAAGTTATGTGATGTTTGAAAAATCAAGTTCATTTACATCATCTCTCCCCATAATGTTTAAAGCTTCTCATGATTCTTATTTAAGTTCCTTAAGAGATATCATCTTGCTAAGTTTTGCATCTATCTGAATATCATACCTTCTATGGATGAACATGAATCTATCTAGATAATATTCCAAGTTCTCATCATTAAATTATTTTATTCTAAAGAATTCAACTTTCCAGTCCTTCACTCTACAATATTCTTGGTATTTGGTCAATATACACTTTCCATTTCTTCCCATATATTTATTGATTTGCGTTCTAATCCCATTAACCAATGTAGTGCTAAATATTTAAGTGTAAAAGGGAATAATTTAAATTTTTATTATCATTTCCATAGTTATATGTTTGATAGAGGACCTTAAACATGTCTTTCAGTGCAACCCCCCTAAAGTTTGGTAATGAAACAAAAATTTCATTAGAGATTCTATGCTAGGAGTCAATCTAACGGGGTATGTAAATGTTCTCGTGGTAAACCATTTTTCTCAGGGTGATGTACATCACTATATCTATCCCCCATATTTGTATCATCCTAACAAATAGTATAATTTTTTCTAAAAATTCTAGAAGCTACTAAATCATCTAGGGTAGGAGGTTGTAAACTACTGACTATTCTTGAAAAGTTTTGATTTCTAAAAATACCAAGGCTCTAGAAGTTAGCGATTGTTGTATTTCCTTAGAATATTCTATTTATTTTTGTATCATAGCTATTGGTAATTTAGTGATTTGGATTGGTGCAACCTCACAACATAGATGTCTAATTCTTGTGGCTCATTAGGGGTTTTAACTCACAAATCATCCCCTTTGATCCTTACCTATATTCATACATTCCACTTAATATAAATAAAATCTACCTATAAACAATTGAAAGTAAGAATTTTCTAATCCTCAAAGGACCTAATATATGAATTCATTTTTGCATTCCAAACCAATACCTTAACTATTTCTTTAAAGATAGTGTTGTCCCTATTGTAATATGTTTCTCTAGCATTTCATTATGTTGTTAAAGTGCTCATGTTTTTATTGTTGACTAAGGTGATATTTCACAAAAGGACAATGATATCAACTGATTAAGTTTGTTCTAACACAACTACACCAAAAACCAAAGAGTGTCATTTATGATCTCACTTTAAATCTTATTAATTTGGGGTGGCATATGATGGCTATGTGTTAGAGAAAAGAAACTATTGTTGGGTATGGGGTATTTTAAGGTTTTCTAATTTTCCATGATTACATAAAGTAAAATTAAATATTCCTTATAGTAATAAAGATAAACACCCTTACGTAATTTAAAATTGACAAACACTCATACAATTAAAAGAATAGTATCTTGTAAACGAAAGTAAACAACAAACATTAAATAGTACACCTTTATAAGAAATAAAATAATCCTAGTATCTACATCAGTTTTTCTTGAGGATATTAGTTAAGACTAATAGTAACTTAACACATAACATGATGTTGTAGGAAATTGAAAAATTAATTCATAAATAAAATTACATAAAAATAATAAATCAACTTTTTTGAAGTCGTACCTAAAGAAAATGAACTAAAGAAGACTTCCCACTATGCTTTGGAGTGGTCTCTTACTCTAAAGCTTAGTGGGAAGTGAAATTCAATTACAATAAGATCATATGTGTAATATAAGTTGAAAGATATTTTATTTTAAAAAGACCAACATTACACAGTCAAAGTTGCTTATTTGTCTTATTCCTTCTCTATAGAAAAACCAATATACATATTAAGAAAAAATATTAGAAGAAGACTTTTTCTTGAACATACAAGATGCATATGTATACAGGTGGCATTAAAATATAGTTCTACTATTCAAGAGGAATTTCAAAACTGATAACCTTAGTTTAAAATAGTCATTGTAAAACTAGCTCATCCATTGGATGAGCACTATCATGTTGATTTTACTTTTTCTTATCCTTTGAGCAACATGATTGCAAACTATCTTAACTATCCTAAGATTCTATTGCCATGATGGGAAAAAATCCAAAATATTATACCTTTATTCTTGGTTGACAAGTGCTCCATGATATCTTTGGATGAAATGCATTCCATGCACATAATTGACAAAAATATATTCCATGTATATAAGTGATGTGCACAACATGTGCTAGTTGTCATGTCATAGTTTGACACTTTTTCATCCAAAATTATCTAATACGACGCTTTGAAGCCTTGTATAATACAATGCTCTCTAGTCTAGCATCATATAATTATTTCAATATTATTTAGTGTACTACATCTAACACCAATGCCAGTGTGTTGGAAATACTTTGGGGTGTCTTGCAAGCTAACATAATTTTGCTATATGATTTCCTAAATATTATTAGCCCATTGTCAAAACCAATCCCAAAAATGACATAAAAACCATCTAAATAACTTAGTGATGCATCTTACCAATTCACTATGCTAAGTTAAAATACTAGTGCAAAGTACAACCTAATTCACATATAATTGGTACATGAAAGAGGTTAGAACTATCATTTTGGTGTATTAGATGAGGCTATTTGAAGACTCATCAATGGATGCAATGTTATAGCTTCACATATCTTCTTAGAGGTTTCTTGCATTACACTATGAGTTTGAGTAGTAAAAATTTTATGTTATTTTGATTATATATTTATGTGTTTTGGTTTGTTATACTCTATTATAAATGAATTGCACTCTTTATTAATCTTTCATAACTCAAAATTTTGTGTTTCAAATTAGTGGTATTAGAGGAGCCTATATTTTAAGTGTATGTTTATAAATAGGATATTAAAAGTTTGTGTATCAAACATATGATCCCTCTCACTACCTCCCTTGTCATTCCAAATGATCTTATATGGGAACTAGAATGAATAAAACTAAGATAAATGATCCTTTCAAGGACATGTTGAAATAAGCCCCCGTAGATTAGTAAAATGAGTTTATAGATCATTTTGCTCAAATTCTTCAATGACTCGCTACTTCAAATTTTACAACTTCCTTCATATGGCTTCACAATGATCTAGCATGATTAAGTGCTTTATACCTTTTAAGGTGCATGTGAATTTTTTTCCTACTTTTGAAGAAAAATTAATGTTGGATGCCATAGAAAAATTGGTTGGATCAATTTTCTTCAAACTTCTTTGTGAATAAATTTACTAATAATGAGAAGACCACTTTTTTACTTTTGAAAGCTTCATTACATATTCAAAATTGGTTGGAAACATATTGTAATGGGGTCCAAGAAGAGAAATACAATGAAATAGTGTTCACATGTTGTCAAGGAAGAATATTATCTTGTGGGAGACTATGAAGACCAATACATGTGATAATAACAATTATGTTAAGGTAAAGATAAGTATATTCAATATTATACTAATTTTTGGAGAATATTACATTATTTGGTACATAATGTACCACCTTGGGTACATCATTATAAATATTAGATTAGGATGTGTGTCCTAGATTAGAGTGTGAGTAAATATTTTATGTAATGTAATAATGTGCAAGAAATGCACAAGTGTCATGTAATTAAGTGTGCAAGTATTTAATATGTAAATGTGCACAAGTATCCAATATGTAAGTTTGCATATGTGTCCTTAGAATAGGAAAGTGAAGAGTTACATAAAATAGTGAAGGTCAAGGGTGCAACCTATGAAGAGTCACATACTATTATGTATTTATGAAAAAGCATTATAATATGTAACAAAAGTGCATAGCACATAGCATGCACTAGTAGACCTTTATTCAATAGCATTTTTACTATTTTCGAGAGCATTTGTTAATGGTAATTTTATGATTTTTTGCAGAAGTTATTTATGAGTTTTATATGATTTGAATATTTCCATTATCTTATATTTGATATAGCAAATTTATTTTAGATCTTGTGGTTATTTTACTTTAAGTATTTAGCATCAAAAGCTAACAATGGTATCAAAGTCACAAGGGATATTGATAGAAGATATGAAGATTTCTTTTACAAAATTTGAAAGTTGTTATTTGGCTAGAGTATTTCCATAGGGTTGCAAAAAACCTTGTGAAGACTAGGAGTTAGCAAAGATTTATTTCCACTAGATTGAAGAAAAACTAGTGAATATTATTGATTTTAGAATTCTAGATATTTGTATGTATTTTATTGTTATTATCTAAGATGTTACAGAAAATTATTCTCAAAAGTTGAGAAGCTTCCTACAATAGATAAAGAAGAATTTAACCTTTTATTGCTTAAACTTCTATGTGCTTTTCTCATGCAGGGATTAGTTTTGAGTTGCAGAAAAATAGTAGATATTGAAGATTAAGGTCTAGGGAAGAGGTCCCATTAGAGATTGAATATTGGATATTGAGGAGACCCAAGAAAGAGGTACCCATAGAATATTAAAGATTGAATATTAAGGAGATCCAAGAAAGAGGTCCCCATTGAATATTAGAGATTGAAATTTGAAGAAAGAAGAGAGAAAGAGGCCAAAGTAACCTTATTGAAGATTGAGAAGAGATAAAGAGGCCAAAGTATCCCTATTGAATATTGAGAAGGAGGAGACCCGAGAGAAGAGGTCCCCATTGTAGATTTGAGAAAGAAGATTGAGGAGGCCTAAGAAAAAGGTCCATTGAAATTTTGAAGGAGAAAAAAGGAGAATAGAGAAGCCCTATTGGAAAATTGAAGAAGTGGCCATTGGGGAAGATTTGAAAAAAGTTCAAGGGGAAAATTTTTGGCAAGAAGTTTGCCAAATTTGAGAAAGTATTTTTTGAAGACTTCAAGACATTCATATTCTTTAAGAAGAGGCCAAATTTGAAGATAGAATTCAGTGGAAGCTAAGGATGAGGAATAATATTTAAAGAGGCTACAAATTGATATTTTTTGGAGATAACCATTAAATTTTTGAAGGCTGGTTTTTAAAGAAGAAGATTGCATATTTTCGGGGCAGAATTTGAAGAGTTTCAATACAAAAATATAGAGGAGAAGAAATCACATTTTTGGAGCAGCATTTGAAGAGTTTTGGACTACGAATTTGGGCAGCCTTAGAAGGAGATACAAGAGCTGCAAATTGGAGAAGAATTGGGCATATTTGGAAGTGTTTTTGGATAGTTGTTTTAAGGAGGAATTGACAGAAATTTAAGGCAGCAAGTTGAAGGAGATAAATTTGTATTTTGAACAGCATTTGAAGAAGTATTTGAGCTACAAATTTCAGAGTTTCTTGGTATTCTTTTGCAATAAGAAAGGATAAGTTTTGAGGCAGCATTTAGAGCTGCAAATTACAGAGTTCCAAACAACATATTTGAAAGGAGATAGGAGATCAATTTGGACATAATTTTGAGAAGTAAAAGATCTGCGAGTTTCAGAAAATTTGAGCAGCATTTTATAAGAGATAGAGCATATTTTTTTAACAACATTATTGGAGGAAGAAGAAGATAGTTTTTGGCAGCATTTTGTAAAGGAGAGAAGCTGAAAATTATCAAGTTTTGAACAACATACTTTGAAGAAGAAAATAGCAGAATTTGGACATCAAGTTAAGCAAGAGAAGAGTTTTTTTGGGGGCAGCAAGTGAAAGGAAGAAGGAGCAACAATTTTACAAATTTGGGCAGCAAGCTTGGTGAGTAAAAAGGTTAGCAAAAAGTTTCTAAGTTGAAGCTATAAGAGCATTTTATTAAAGCATAAATAAGGTGTTATATTTTAAGCTACATATTCAAGTTTTAAATTAGCAAAAATAAAGCATAAGTTGAGTGTCTCCAAGCTAAGGAAGGAGGCATCATTGTTATCTTAGAATCTACAAAATACAATAGCAAAGAGTGGAGTTAAATATTGCTTGAAAAAGGAGAAATAAGGAGAAGAAAATATGTAGAAATAATAATATACATGTTTTATAAGCTTAAAAAGTGCAGATTTATCAAGTATTAGTGAAAGAGAAAGGATGCCAAATAGTATTCAAAATAAGGAAAGATTGAAGGTGTCTAAAGACAACAAAAAGGTAGAATAAAATTTGTAGGAAATAGTGGTGAGAAGAAGCATCCAAAAGAAGTGGTAGAACCATCAAGCAAAAGGAAAATAAACCACCATATTATTGAGGTATAGACACCATGGAAGAGAAGACACCTAAATTGAGAAGAACCACCAAGGCTGAGCCACCAAGTTGAGGAGAAGGAGCAAAGCCAAAGCACCAAGGAAGAGCACTATACAAGCAAGGAGGAAGCAATGTAAGAAGGGAGTTGAAGCACCAAGAGAAGAGTGCTCTCCAAACAAAGTCCAAATGCCATTGAAAGAGAAAGATAGAGTGCCAAGATAAGGGTGCCATCCAAATATAGTTGAAGGGTCACTAAAAGAGAACTTGAATACCAAAAGTCGAGGAGACATCATGAGGAGACAGAAGATATGATGAAAGAAGTGTGAAAGGAGGTCATATCATTTGAGTATGTAACTATCATAAGGAATCCCAAGAGTTTATATTTATAACCACCATAAGGGAGAGAAAATGTTAGCACAAAAATTTGAAGAGAGTGCTAGAAGAGAGACAGTGAAGAGTCATTCCATTCGGTTGAATATTGCTCAAAAAAATATTTGCAAAAGATTAATTCATGGTAATTTGGAGGAAGGAATCAAATTTGCAATGTTCAGGTTGAAGAACGCCACTTGGTAATATAGTCCTTAGTTTCTGAAGAGACCTAGTGCCACTTTTCACGTTAGAAGGAGTGCCAACCATCATCATGGGAGAATAAAATATTTCTTACACACCATAAATGCATGGGAGCCAAGTTTCATGACACACATTCATCAAAGCCTAAAGTAAATTTGCTGAGCGTGTCAGGTGGAAGGAGTTTTGTCAGAGAGCATAGATTTTGGAGAAGGTCAAATGTGTAGGGACCAAAAATAATGTTCATCACACAAGGGAGGTAAAATATTTGAATTAACTTGATTTTTGAAAAGGTTAAGGAGCCATAAGGGATATTATTTTTAATTATTCTAAGGTTGAGGTTAATTAATCTAATACAACATAGATTAATTGAATTAATGGATGGATAAGGTAGCTAATTGAATAATTAAAAACTTAGAAGCTATATTAATCAGTTTTGAAGTATTTTGGGAGATTCAATTTAAAGTTATGGATTTATTTTATTCTATTTAAAATTCAAGTTACATGGAAATATTTGCAAATAGTTTAAGTTGGAGGAATAAGGATTTCTACATCAAATTAGGAATATTAAATTTACAAATATATTTGTTTTCTAAATTTATACATTTCTAATTAGGGAGATATAAGGAATTCAACACCAACATATGGTTGTGAAATTTAGAATCTTGAAACCATATTATTGAAATTTGGGAGATAAAAGGAATTCCACCTAGAGTGTTGAAGAATTGAAACTTTTGTCAAAACTATTATTTGATTTTATTCAAACATTAGGAAACACAAGGTATTCATATTAAAGAGTAGAATTTGAAAAGTTTTATATCAAATTTGACTATATACTCAAAACTGGGAAGACATAAGGAATACAACACTAAAACTATTTTTGAAGATAGTAATGGATAAGTTATAAAGAGGAACCTGTAATCACAAAGTACACTATGAAAGGATCTAAGATAAAAGTCCATACAATATTTCATATCAAAAATCAAAATTACTTCAAGCACAAATAATTCTACAAGTCAAAATAAAAAATATCTTTGGTTTATTGATTCTAGTGCAAGTCATCACATGATAGGAAATCTACAGTGGTTTGATTGCCTTGAAGTCACAAAAAATCTTGGGTTAAAAATTATAGATGGAAAAATCTATCTTGTGCATGGATATGGGTGTGTAACACCTAGTACAAATTTTTCAAATATTTTATTACATGATGTGATGTATATTCCCGTATTAACATAAAATCTTATTTCAATAGCCAAATTTATTGAGATCAAAAGGATTATCGATTTTAGATATATAAATGGAGTCAATAAGTGTCTCATTAAAAATAAAAATAAGATAGAAGCTACAAGATCAATTTACAATGATATATGCTCTATACTCAATTGGGATTTCATGAGATACTATTGTAGTTCAAAACAACACTAATGGATTTTATGAGGAACATATTATAGGAAATGAAAAATCTATCTATCATAAAATTTGATGGCCAAATCAAATATTTAGAATGAGAAATATGAGAGGATAGAAATACTTTGGACTACTTGGTCACCTATATATTAAAGAATAAGAATAGGAACTTAATCAAGTTGAAGGACATGAAATATGAAGATCCATATTGAAGACTAAAGTCTTTACTAACCAAATAATGTAATACAAGGGGCCTTTAGAGAATATTACATTATTTGGTACATGCTAATGTACCACCTTGGATACATCATTGTAAATATGAGATTAGGATGTGTGTCCTAGATTAGAGTATGGATATTTTATGTAATGTAATAATGTGCAATAAATGCACAAGTGTCATGTAATTAAGTGTGTAAGTATTTAATATGTAAATGTGCACAAGTGTCCAATATGTAAGTGTGCACATGTGTTATTAGAATAGAAAAATGAAGAGTTACATAAAAGAGTGAAGGCCAAGAGTGCAGCCTATGAAGATTCACATACTATTATATTTGTGACAAAGCATTGTAATATGTATCGAAAGTGCATAGCACATAACATGCACTAGCAGACCTTTATTCAATAGCATTTTCACTATTTTTGATAGAATTTGTTAATGGTAATTTTATGAGTTGTTGCATAAGTTATTTATGAGTTTTATATGATTTTAATATTGTAATTATCTTATATTTTATATATCAACTTTATTTTAGATCTTGTGGTTATTTTGCTTTAAGTATTTAGCATCAAAAGCTAACACTAATGCTTGCAATTCCATGGCAATAAAATTAGGTATTCAAGATACAAAAAAGAATCAAATGCTCAACTACTACAATGGGATACAATGGTACATTTAAAAGGACATGGACATTTTCAAATTAAATACATTGAGAGAGGCATATAAACTTTCTCTCAAATTGGAGTAGAAGCACAAAAGAAAAAATAGAAAATAAGGAGGAACAAATAACAAGAACTAGAACACTAAGTACCAACAAAATAATGATAATAGTGACACTCCAAAGAATTAAGACAATGGATTCCAACCCCAAAATATAATTATAAGTAGAAAAATATTTTGAATAAAAGAATCCCATGAAAGCCAATACTGACAAATGATGCTATTATCACAAGATCAATCTCTATTTAAGGGAGTAATGTTAAAAATTAATAAATTTTTTATCAATTCAAAACCCTCTACATCCACTACACCATTACTTCCATATCCATAGGTTGATATTAGAGAGAAGTAATTCATAAACATTGAATCACATGTGACTAATTCCACCACATGTACTACACTAGAGGGGTCACAAGAAATCACAAGAGTAGGAATGCATATTTCACTCATAAATATGGGTCAAGGATAAGATATTGTATTTTATTTTTGAGAGAAAGAGTCAAAAAAATATGACTTCTTTAGATTGTGAAGTATTTAAATCTTCCTATCATGTCACACCCATAACCATATAATTTTAGATGGTTAAAATAGGAGAGAGATATTTGTGTCATTCAATAATGTCTCCTCTCTTATGGCATCAAACCCTTCAAACATGAAGTATTAAATGATATTGTGTCATTGGATGTCTATGACATGATTTTGGGGTAACATTCATATGGAAGAGGTATTGTGTAAACAACTCTAGGCTTTGAAGTATCATCATCACCATCAAATGCCAATGCTTTAATATACAAGAGGTATCTCCTTCTACCTCTATTTCTTTATTTAATGCTAAATGATACTAGGACATAAAAACCAAAATAATAAAACTCATTCTATTGATGATCAAGACATAAAGTAGAAGGAGGACTATTGCTATATTGACCATAGTCTCTACACATTAGAAGCATATTGACTAGATTATAGTAGAATGTGATTACTTTTTTAAGCCACCAACTAGGGTTCCACTTCATTATGAAGAAAATAATTCTATTGATTTAGTTCCTATGTCTATTTACCTAATCTACGTGTTTATTACAAATTAGTCCTTGAAAATAATAAAATTAGATGGCATATAAGAATTGATTCAAAGGGCATATTGGACAAAGTGCTTCACCATGTGGTATTCCAATTATTTTGGATACAAAGAAATATATAATGTGAAGGATCTATATTGACTATAGAGATTTAAATAAAGTCACTATGAAGAACTACTATACACACCCTTGGATATATGACTTGTTGGATGAGCTACATGGTGCAAAGCTCTTCATAAAAACTAATATCAAATTTGGCTATCATCAAATTCTCATAGAGTTAAATGATGTATGTAAGACTACATTTAAAACAAAATAGGATTTATTTGAGTGGCTACTTATTACCTTTGGCATGACCAATGCACCTACCATATTCATGAGGATAATGGATGGCATCTTACATCCCTATCCTAGATAATTTGTGGTTGTTTACTTAGATGATGTTCTCATATATACTAGGACATAGGATGAACATTTACAACATGTTTGATTGATACTTCAAACAATTGAAATAAAAAATTATATGCTAATTTGAAGAAGTTTCATTTGGCATGATGAAGATTTAGTAACTCAAGTATATTACTAAAAATTAGGGAGTCAATGTTGATCCCAAGAAGATTCAAGTAATTAGATATTGACCTACTCCAAATTCTTTGGTAAAGTTTGATCTATTTTTGTGTTTATAAATTTCTATCAAATATTTGTAATATGGTTCTCACATATTGGCTGAACACTATACCATGTGACCAATAGAGGTACCAAATCTAAGTAGCAATGGGAAGATACACAAAATAGGGCCTAAGATATCGAAGGACCAATTGTATTCAACTCCTATATTTTTCTTACATAATATATATCAACCTCTTGAGATAATGACCGATGCATAAAAGTATGCATTGGGATGTATGCTTACACAATATGGGCATCCAACTATCTATCATGGTGAAATATTTAATAAAGTAGTTCTAAAATTCCTTGCTTATGAAAAAGAGTTATATGTTATTTTTCAAGTATGTAAACAATCGAAACACTACATATTGTGTAAGAAAACCATTGGCCATATAGATCACAAACCTTAGATTTCATTTAGACATAAAGTAAGATAAGAAATGAAAGACATCAAAAGTGGATCATATATATGCAACAATTCTATCTAATAATCAAGAATAACATAGAGAGTGCCAATTTAGAAACAAAGTATTTGAGTCAACCTCCAATCATAGCATTAACCACCATTCTTTATTCCTATTAGTATGATACTTTCAATTGGTCCACCTTGTATGAAGTGGATTTTAAGTATGTAGATACATACCAAGCTCTTCATGTGGATAAACATGTTTCTGATTTTTATTTATAAAATAAACTCCTCTACCATGTGGGAAATATTTGTATACCAACTAGTGAGCACTCAAAGATGATTTAAGAGGTGCACTTCAGCAAAGTAGTAGGTCACTTTGGGGTTGAAAACATATTGGTAGTTTTTCATGAGTACTTGTATTGGCACAAAATGAGAAATGCTATTGAGAGATGAATAAAGTCATGTACATCCTATACTATTTCTAAACCAATCAATAGTAATCAAGTGTTGTATAAAATATTACTAGTGCCATCCATACCTTAGAAATATGTCTTAATGGATTTCCTCTTAGGTTTATCCATATTTAAGCATGGTAATGAATGTATTTTTATAGTAGTTAATAATTTTTAAAAATAGAAAACTTGATTCCTTGTAAGAAATTCATTTCAACTAAGAATACTACTAAGCTTTAATTTATTCATTTGAATTTTTAAAGTCCATTGTCTCTAATAGGGATAATATATTTTTAAGCATTTTTTTTCAACCCTATATAGCATGATGCACACCAAACTCTCTATTTCCACAACCTTCCATTCTTAGACTAATGGCTAGAGAGAAGTTTTGAATCAATTGATTGTACATCTTCTTAAAATGTACAATTTCAAGCATCCTTGCACATGAAATGGGAGCCTCGCCTATGTTTATCATGGGAATAGTAAATCTCTACATAGATCTACAAAACAACCCATTTCATGTATGTTTTGGGTTCCAACCCTTGACACCCACTAATATATCTCTCCTTGTACAACCCATAGAGTACTCAAATCATGGATAGAAAGAAGTACAAAAGGAAAATTTATTTATAAAATTGATATGACATATCCAAGAACATGTCCATGATATCTTGGAAAAGACAAATAAAAAATACTTTGGAGGCCCTAAAAAATACAAAACAAAATATTGACTAAAAATAGTATTTTTCTATTTTTAGATTTGTGTAGCTAAAAGGTATCTCTAGCCATGTTGACACATTAAGATAAAACACAAAATGATAATTTATATGTATACATTTTTTGTTTAATATTAATTTTATAACTAATGGAAAGTGAATCACCATATTTTCATATGGGTGACCTTCTAACTTATGGAAAGTGAACCACCATATTTCCTCGTGGATGACCTTTGACATTCAATATTATGGATTTCAAACACACCAAAAATATTTTATAAAGAGATATGCACCCCTAAATATAAAAATATGAGTAATGGATGCAATTTTTTAACCTCACGTCTCTTCTTATTACTTGCATTATATTATGCTTTGTGATCAATAAAATCATTATGTTATTTTGCTTGTATATTTGTGTTATGGTTTGTTATACAAAATATGAGTTTCATTCTTTATTAATATTCCATAGCTCAAACATTATAAGTTTGAGATCATAATCACAACCTTTTATACCTTGAGCAAGATAAATCTAATTATAGGTACTTTGCTATAATCTATGGAGTCTCTATTCATACAACTAGGACAAACCTATGTTTCCATAGGATAAAGTGTGAATAAGGGAATAAAAGTGTTGTAATAGGGTAAGGAAATAAAAAAGAAATAAATATCAAGAAAATTCCTATTATCATATCCTTTGACATTGGTAATGTAATTGAGAACTTATATTAAGGGAAAGTCAAGGAAATATTGTAGCAATTACCCCTAAGCATCTTAGTATATTGAATGAAAAAATGTACCCCTAAATTCATTGCTCAAACATTTTTTTTAAACATAAGCCAAGCTAGGACTAAAGACAAAATTTAATTTGTAGTTAGATATGCAAAGGTGGTATCAATTAATTACCAATTATGTGTCCAAAAGGACAAAAATTATAAGCACCAAGTTGGGAACACGAAGCAAATAATACGTAAAAGTAATGCTAGAATCAAAGGATAATCTTTAGAAATTATACAACAAAAGTTCAATTTCCATTGGGAATAAATTTACTTCAAATTCAAGAGGCTTGATAAACTCCTATTATAGATAATAACTCCAAAAGTTTGATCAAATAGGTTGAATATATAGTAGAGAAACATAAAGCTAAGATAAATGTCAATCCTACTTTAGCTCTTCCCAATTTATTATTGATATATAAAAAATATAAGTATTAGATTTAGGCAATTAGAATTGATGAGAAAGGAACAACAATAGTATATCTATATGTAATATAGGAAAACCATTAAAATCTATATGATTACATTTTTATTAAAAAATTATTAAGGAAATACACTTTCAACATGAAGCACAAGAACTTCTAGCTAGTTGGAAAGGGTCTACTAAATCCTTGGGATCAAAGATAGACAATAGATTGAATTTTAAGTATACAAAGAAGAAAAAAGCCAAAATGACTAGCCTAGACCAATTAACCCTAGCAAACGTGGAGTAAAATATTATCAAAGCAATCCTCATGTTGCATAGACCATATGTTGATTTTAGGATAATGATAAATCAAAATGAGAAGTTTTAGAATAATAGCTATAAAAATTGGATATATATCAAATGCTATAAAAAGGTTAAAAAATCTATAGCAGAATGGGATGGGTTAACGACATTGTTGTATTGATAAATAGGCCTTGATTTTATTCATAGATTTCTCATTTATTCTTTGATAAAATACTTAAAGACTTCCCTTGCAATGAATAATACACCTAAAATTCAACACCATGTGAACATGATGGCCTTAAAAATTGGCAAAAATTTAGCGATTCACACCACTAGCATTGGGTAATAGACCCCAAAATCAAATTCATCAATAAAATGCATCATGAAATTAGTAAAGAAAAAGGTTAGAAAATAAAAATTGGTTGAAAATTTGAACCTCCGATAATATAGACTCATAGTCAATGTAAAAACCAAATTTTTGGAAAATTTCTACCTTAGATCACCAATTGATTTATCCATGAATGACTGATCTATAAACTATTGATTTATTATCACTTGATCCATTAAAGACAACAATATAGGCAATAGGTTGATAAATTCCAAAATTAATAAAACTAAAAGTACATGGAGAAATTACATTTCTAGTCCATTGATCTACTAATAATGATAATAGAGATGAAGCATGAGTTTGTCAATTGATCAAAATTAGGAGAATGAAGAATTTAGAGGGAAGAACCTAGCAAATCCATGGTTTTTAAACAATTGAATAAATGGCACATAAATTGAAGCACATAATTCCTTTAGCCTATATGAAAAAAATCTAAAAATTATAGCATAAAGATTAATGAGCCTATTTTAAAAATATGTGGTAACACCAAATAGTATTTTTTTAAAAAATAAAAGAAATTAGCTATTTTTTGAGAAAAGCAAATCATACAACTACAAAAAATATCCTAGATCAATCTAAATAGGATATCCACTATCAAGCATGTTTTTTCAGTCTAATCACTATGTTGGTCACATTTTAAAATAAAAACTATATATATGTATGTATGTATGTATGTATGTATGCATGTATGTATATATGTGTGTATGTGTCTATGTATATAAGTATGTATATGTATATGTATACATGTATGTATATATTTATATCTATCTATCTATCAATATCTATATATCTATATATATAGATATATGTATGTATGTATGTATGTACAAATACATACATACTGTAGAGGGGGGAAAATTGCCCTGCCACGTATTATTCTCGACTGGATCTGCTGGGAGCCAAGGTGACCATGGGGGTGTGTTATATCCTCTATAATTGGGGGCTTGGGAGATATAAGGGTTCACCAAGAATAATTTAAGGACTCACTCCAAGTTCGAGGTGGAAATTTTTGATGTGTATATTGAGAAAACACCTATGTTTGACCTTTTTAAAATCTAAGCTACAAGGAATTAAAGAACAATGCAAGACAAACAATGATGCAAGAAGATAAGAAGCTAACCCTAGAATGATTCTTTACTTTAATGAGAACTAACCCTAGGTTTGCAAGATTTTTATTTTTAGCAAGGGTCTAAGAGAATGCAAAAATAGAATTATTCTAGATGCAAAACTATATGCTTTTTCCTCTTTCAATGCCTAGAGGTGGATTCATATATATATATATGCATATATATATATTTTTCTTTTTCTTTTTCTTCTTTTTTATTTTTATTTTATTTTATTGTGAAATGAATTAAAATAGAAAAGAACAATGAATGAATAGCAAAAAATTTAAGAAGTCTACTTAGGTAACTTACTTGATATGGTGGTTGACCCTAGCTTTTAACTTGCATCTAGATATATCCAAAAACTTCACAAACCCTTTGGAAAATTAATCAATGTTAGGGGACCTACTTAGGATGGTATGTGACTAAGCTTGGAGGCACAACAATCAAGCCCCCTTGGTCCTTTTAGCTGACTATTTGAAAACAAAAGTGATCACTGACCCTTTTGAAAGCAACAAATACAAGATGCAACAAAATGAAATAGTGCAAAAAATAATGCACAAACAATGATATTATGATCTAAATGAATAATGTAATAGAAGACTAAGATTTTGGGAGCGAAACCTTAATCCAAAACCTAAAGAGACCAAATTCATGCCCTATAAGGGGTAACTCTGCCAAATTTGCTCCCTATATAGATAGGACATGTATTCATGATAGAGATGCTAAATAATATATCAATGCAAAAATATAACACAAAATGGGCAATTAATAATGTAAGACTAAAATGCAAGAAGGAACTTGGTGGTAGTGAAATAACAAAATGATGAAGACCTCCACAAATTGATAGACCCATCAAGGCTCCAATACTTGTCCACCTGTTGGTCACGAATCTGCCTAAGTACAAAATATTATTTGTGCACCATAGATCTGACCAACATTGAAATGCCAGAGGAAAGAGATGTCCTCCGAGATAATCTCTAGAGAGGGCTAGTTCCCGTACTAAAACTAATGATCACTTTAAATCTTAGGGTAATAGGAAAGATATAGGAAATGATAGAAAGGAATGGGAAATATGGCTATAAGATAGAAATATAAGGTGAGGATAAACTAACAATAAAAATTCACAAGTATTAATTAGCATATAACAAAAATAAAGAGCACAAGTTTTAACCATTCAATAGGTTATAATTGAGATGTGAACCTCCAAGACATACATTTTAGTATTCACTCCCTCACCAAAGTAGTAGTTAAATTTAGATGTAGGGGGGGGGAACGGTTAAGTGTGGCCTGAATTTGAAAATCAGCAAATAATGGACATGAACGTAATCATAAATGACAAGCAAAAAGAGATCAAACACAATACTACTCAAAGAATCAGAAGTCGAATGTCTTTCTATTTATATAGAAAACTTAAAGTGTTTTCCTGTATAGTGTCTATCCTCTCTCATTACATTGAAATGCTTAGTATTTATAGAGGATTTCATCTTTGAAATTAAATGCACAAAACAACAAAATATTGGTTGGTAAAAAATTAGCAAGAGCAATTCTCTCCTCGATAATGGCGATGCTTAGATCAAATTATTCTTTAGGGAAAAACGATCCGATTCTTATGGATTGCACCTTGGAAATTGGCAAAAATGAACGATGGGATAAATGTTCCAGGCATCAGTGCATTGAAACTCAACAACATCATACGAAGAATAAGATCTTGAATATTAAATTTTGGGTACCACTCCATCATCCTATGCCTCATAATCTTACCCTCGCTAGTGGAGACCCATTGATCATTAACTTTGTTTTGAGGAGTGAAGTCACTAGAGGCACCTTGAAAATGAACCAGATCATACCAAAATCAAGGATGTAGCATTTAATTTTGACAACCTTTTAGCCAAAATTTTGGATCGTCACTCTCACTACCCCAAGCATTAAATTTCATCAATATCCATCCTTTCTCAAAAATATCTACAATAATAACACTTTGAAAGTAATTATGTTGATATGGAGAGATAAAACTTGATTTCACCCATGCAATGGGGCAAAAGGCACTTTCATAGCAAGCAGGGGTGAAAATGATTTACTATGCTGATGATTGCCTTCAAAGGTTGAATTTTGCCCTTCATTTTGATTAATTTCACCTTACAACGTCATCTTGCTTGTATTACAGGTAAAAAAGGAGTTTCGTCCCTAAAAGAGGGCAAAAACATTTTTCACACCAAGTCGAGGCAACTTTGAATTTGACCAATGCCTACTTTCGCTTCAATTGATGCTTTTTTTATACTTTCACTCAAAAATACCTTGAAATATAGTTTCACCCCAAAGAAGGGTGAAAATACACCACGCATTCTCCTTGGGGTTTTGACTTTGACCAATGCATTGTTTTTTCTTCAGCACTATCCATTAAATGCTTTTACTCCAAATTGTCTTAAAATAGAATTTTGCTTGAAGGAAGGGTGACATTGACTTTGAATTTGCAATCTTTCCCTGGATGACATTGTATTAATGTTTGCACTCCGAAAAACATCTTTCTCAGGAATTTCACCCCAAAGAAGGGTGAAAGGGATTTTTGCCCCTCCTTAGGGGTGACTTTGACTTTGAATTTGCCCAGCATGTGTTGCACTTCAACTTTCACCCGAGAATGCCTTTAACTGGAAATTCACCCCAAATATGGGTGAAAGGAATTTTTACCCCCTTCCAAGAGCACCTTTGACTTTGACTAATTTTTGTCACTTGTAAAACTTTCCCTTTTTCTTCATTTGGATGAAATATCCCATCATGGTAGTTTCACCCCAAAGGAAGGGTGCAAATGATTTTCACCCCTTCCTAAGGCAAAAATGTCTTTCCTTCACTTTTACTGGCACTTTCTCTTAAATAAAAACTGCTAAAGCTTTAGAGTATTTTTGTTGATCCTTCGATCCCGAAACGTCTATTGTCATATAGTTCTTCCTTTTATATTTTTCCCCATGAATTCTTACTAGAAAAAATTTAGTGTGCATCCCTAGGGACGAAATCAACCCCATTTATTTAATGAAATTAGTCAAATGAAGGAAACAAAAACATTACATTAAAATGGTAAAATTAGAACAATCTACAACATTCATCTGATATATTTTTTAAATTTTTATAATAAAAAATTTAGTGTGGCAAAACTTCAAACATTTTTGGTGGTTGTCGAGGTATTCAGTTCTTCTAGATGCAATCGACCCAAGGCCTTCATCCATTGTGCTTAGCTATCATAGTTGCTAGCTGCATTAGGTGGTATGTCTAATTTTGTAGTATCCTCCTTCCTTCTTTCTTCTTGTGCTTATTTCTCCTACTCCTCTACAATTGTTTTTGTGCTTATGCTCATACTCATGCTTCTTGCTTGGTGAGGCTTTCACTAATAGTTTCATACACGACAATCACATCATCCTAGAAGTCTGGAATGAATGCAGATAGCAAACTTAGTGAATCAATGATGAAATGCAACATCTCAAAATGATCCATGCTGATGCGATTTGCTCGTTGTTGGAGTTCCAATAGGGATGATTCAATGCGGGTGAGCTTCTCCATGTATGGCAATACTTGTTCCTTCGTGATTGGATCCTCCTAGCTATTAATCTCTGAAGTATCTTCTACAAAAAAATTTTAGACTAACTTCAATTCATTTGTTGGTAAAAGCTCACCCTACTCATCAATGAAGCTCGAGAACCCAGCATTGGCCAGAGCTTCAAAATAAATCAACAAAATGCAAATGCTCCTATTCAAACACAGTCATCATCTTTTAGCCTTCTTTTACCAGCTCTAACTTGAAAAATAAGTTGTGCAACATCATCTTGGCCTTGGCCCAACCGCGATCCATCCCACTCATCGGCTTAACCTAGAAGTCAGACTGAGCCAATGTCTGAATATATAGTGCCAATTCTAGTTTTGGTTCCATCTGTTCCTCAACATACTCCAAGGTTTGCTCTCTAAGAAAAATCACTATCCGAGCCTCATGGATATACAATAAAACCTTGAGAGTGTCTGTCACCACTATCACACAATCTCTCATTAAATGGTAGTGAGTCTCTTTGATTTTCTTCTTGGAGAAGCCTACTGATTACATGGATTTATTAGTCAGTTATTTCTATAAAATCTCAAGCTGGACGGTTAATGACTGCACCTATTTCTCCACTCCTACCCAAGATGTCTATTATCCCTTGGATTGTTTCTCCAAATCTTCTACCCTTTGCTGCTAGTGCTATGTATCTGATTTTGCTATTTCTAGTTGGTCCTTATTTTTAGCCAGAGCCTCATTCAATTCAATCATCTTTGACTCAACCTCAAATTTTTTTTCTTATAATGCTCATCGTGCAAGTAAAGAGAGGTTATATCCACCTATATATTCTCCAACTTCTTCAACGTGTCAATATTCATTAGGTCCTCTATAATGACTTCATAAGTAAAATCATTTGGATCCATTTCTCCTTGAGGTTTCTAGACTTGGGGAATTATTTTTATAGTATGAGACTCCATATATTCAAGGTCAAAAGTGACCTTCTTCAACATATTTGCTGGATTGGGCTTCTCTTCTCGTATTAATCTTCAACTACTATGATGAATTTTATCAGGCTTGACTCATATTTACTACAATAAGGTTCTCTAGAAAAATCTCCATATCTGGATTTGGTAGCACCTGCAACTCAAAAAAAGGGATAGGAGTAAAATGATCTTGTTGAGATTTTGGTTTAGGAAGAGAAGTGAAAATGGGAATGGTTTGTGTAACAAAAGCGATTAAGGGTATGAAAGTGAGGGTTTCAGTGACAGTTACACTCACTCGAAGAGGAGCCTACATACTTATAGTCGTGGTAGAGATCACTGGAATGGAGTATGAAGGGAGAAAAAATGGATTAGGACTAGATGCAAAAGAACTAAAATAAATGGAAATAGTAGAAGCAAAAATAGAAGAAGAGGGAGCATTGGTGATTGGGGACTGAGAAACAAGAAGCGAAATGGAGGTGGAGGGTATACCAAATGGAGGTGATATGGAAGCAACAACTAAAGAATGGGGTGCAATAGTCACTTAATGCTCAAGAGAAAGGGAATAAGGTAGAGAAAATTTACCTTTGGGCTCTGACACCTTTTGATCCGATGATGAGGGTGGTTGTGGCATTGGTTCATCCTTTTCTTGTTCCTCCTTTGTCTCCTTCTCCAGATCTATAACTTTTGTGTACCGATCAAGTTGTTCTACCTAAACCAAATAAGGTTTTTTTTAATGTTAGCATGTATGGCTTTGACCACAAGAGGAGGTTTCACTCTTGATGAAGAAAATATGCCTTTTCTTAGTTTCTTAAAGATTTTTAGGAAAGGGAGCACCTTGTGCTTCTTCTTCTTCTTCCATTGGAGTTGCACTTTTGATGATGACTGTCTCTCTTCTTCCACAAGTGGTACTTCCTCAACCACTTATTGTTCATGTTCAACCATGATATTCTTGATGTTAGATATTTAAAATGTCTAAGGTACGATATTAGAGAAAGAGATTAGCTGATAGCTATCATAGAACTCATCATATATCTCTAAAAATGCATCATTCATTGTCAGGCCATAAGCTAACTTGATTTTCCCTTTGTGGACCCTTATAACCACACAAGTTTGTAATTTTCTCCTCAGACCAAGTGAGTAGCTGCTCTTTGATTTTTTCAAACAAACCTAGTGGAGGTATCTGGTGCTTATGAACTATAAGATTATACTTAGCCTCCATCTTATAAAAATCATGCAATGGTGGAGATGTCATCATTTTATCAACATGCCATTCAAGATCTTGCCCCTCTAGATTATTTCTCATTTACCAAATATTCACCCAAGGGCAAAAATGAAATATTTTATCTTTAATAAACTTAGTAAACTACCCCAAAGGGTCATACTTACATCGTTAAGGTAACTCCACCATACCCATATCATAGAGCACTTCATTAATTAATTTATTTTGGCCAACCTGGTTAATATCAATGTTGCCAAAACAAAATGATATAGTGCATGTAGTCCTCTTACCTTGTCTTGCCCCATAGACGTCATTGATGTAGCCATTCTGATGGATAACTTCCATCACAAAGAGGTGCTTAGTAGTAAAATATGGAAGGAGAAATGGCTTACTAGTGAAGCCAAAAATTTGCACCACAATGAAGAACACGAGCTTATACTGAGAGGGGGTTGAACAGTATAAGACCACTTTATACTTTTCTTTCAAAATCAATATTATGCAATGTATAGATAGCAATATCAATAGTATTAATCAAAAAAATGCACAAATCACCACACACAATAGAGATACCAATTTAATGTGGTTCACCCAATGTGGGTTACATCCACAGATAAAATATTTCACTAAATTTTCTCAATAAATCTCTTGGGAATCATTTCTCTATTACAATGTTTATGGACCTTTGTCCAATGGAGATACCAATCCCCTAAATCAAGTTCATAGATATCTATCCATAAGAGAACTCATTCTCCTCTGCTCTGGCTGGTGATCCTCTAGAAGACTACTACCTCCACTATACTGGTTTATGGATCTCTCTCCACTAAAGACTCTTGTCCCCACTCAGAAGACATGTCCTCAATGCCTTGGCTAATGGATATCTATCCACTGGATACTACTGTACTCTCTACTTTATCACCTCCAAATCTCTGTCTCAAATCTAAACTAAACACAGTCCTTCAGTCTAGAAAAAATATGCTCAATATTTATCTCTAGTTTGGCACAAACCTATCCTCAAATCTACACCAAACTCTTCTCTCTAATATGCACTAAACATAGTCCTTAAGTCTAGCACAAATATGTCCTTGATCTCTATCCTCAAGATTTAACTCAATGATTCATATATGCTGGATCTACCCCAAACCTTAACTCAAGGTTTGAACAAATCAATCAACTCTGCTCTCAAGTCTTCTCAAATACTTGTATCAAATCTGACTTGTAAGCTTCCATAAAATCTCACACTAATATGTCCACAAGTCCTCTCCAAAACTTGTTCAAATCTGCTCTATAAGTCCTCTCTGGAACTTGCTCAAATCTGCTCTACAAGTCCTC